>JAOANR010000009.1:22629728-22902957 GCA_030278955.1 Hygrophila difformis
TCCCCTCACGCCACACCCTACTCTGCACGATCTTTTCGTGCGCCGCCATCCACTATCAGATCATTTCCTTACATATATCCGTAAATACAACAACTCATTCGCTTTCTCAACTTTAGGAGCCAACTATGATGTTAGTATGCAACGTAACGAACATAATGTCTATGTATTCCGAGTCAATGGAATGATGCACCACTTCATTAATGCTTTATTCCCAACTGCAGACAAACCTAGGCACCTTCAACTGTATTTCCACGATGCTGGAATTGAGCTCGAAAGATGCTTGCAACACACCGAAGACCTAAACAAAGATCTTGTTGCTTTACTAATAAGTATTACATTAATGAATCCCTATGCGCGCTTCTTTCGCCAGCTTCACACTATTCCATGTCTAAATGAATATAAAATCTGGCTTCGAACATCTAACCGCCTAGAAAATCGTGTCTATAATCTTCCTACTGTTGATGATATTTCTGTCATATGGCCTGATGGTCAATCAAGCGATGCTAACCTGAGCCGAGATATACAAGTGTATCCATTTGATAGAATGCCCAAAAAAGTATCATACTACTCTTTCGCATATGATCCCGTTCAATACCCTTTAATCCATACCTATGGACAGGCCGGCTGGCAGCCTGGCATGATTAAGAACAAACACAATAGACATAGTGCTTTTGAAACTGAAACGGCTGAGCAATTCTTTTCAACTTTAAATGAATCAGCTGGGGGCCAACGAACCCAAAAACAAAGGTGGATGAATAAAATCCATGTGTCCATCCGTGAGTACTATTCTTACCGTCTTCAAATTCGCCCTTCCTCTCCTGGCATATTGCTAAACACTGGCCGCTTATTCCAACAGTATGTTGTTGACCAATATATCAAAATTGAAACTCAACGCCTTGACTTTTATAGATCTGAACAAAATAAAAAAAAAATAGAGAATTGAAACCCTTCAAGGAATACAAGATGCTTTCCACCTGCAAGGATTGGACGATCTAAATCAAATTGGAAAACTAATCATTTTACCTTCTTCATTTATCGGGGGTCCTCGTGATATGCACCGGCGTTATATGGATGCTATGGCTCTTGTTCAAAAGTTTGGGAAACCTGACTTTTTCATTAAAATAACATGTAATCCACAATGGATTGAAATTGCGCAGCAACTTTCAGAAAATAATAATTGCACTAACCGACCTGACCTCACTACACGAGTCTTCCGCATGAAACTTGCTGAGCTTAAACATGAACTTTTAGATTCACATCTCTTAGGCTGCGTGCTTGCTTACTCATATATGGTTGAGTTCCAAAAAAGAGGCCTACCACATGTGCACATGTTATTAATCATGCAAACAGAAGATAAAATGGATGATCCTTCGCAATACGATGATTTCATTTCTGCTGAACTCTCAGATCCTGTTACAAATAAGTACTTGAACGAGCTTGTGGCAAAACACATGTTACATGGGGCTTGTGGAATAGACAATCCAAACAATGTTTGTATGCGTAATGGAAAATGTAAAAATCATTACCCCAAAGATTTCAATGATCTTACAACACATGCTCCCAATGGCTATCCGTTATATCATAGGCGAAATAATGAATTAGTTGTGTTTTCACGAAACCGTTTACTAGATAATAGATGGGCTGTGTCGTACAATCCATACTTGCTAGCAAAGTTTGATTGACATATCATTGTTGAAATTTGTTCTACTATTAAATTAGTCAAGTATTTGTATAAATATATTTACAAAGGTCATGACCGTATCGCGTTCTCAGTGCGTGGTTCAGATGAGCCGCATCAAATCGATGAAATTACAGCTTTTCAAACAGGCCGGTGGGTTGCCCCTCCAGAGGCAGCGTGGCGCATTTTCTCATTCCCCATGAATGAAATGTGACCTCCTGTTATAGCACTCCAGTTACACTTGCCAAATTATCAGTACACAAGTTTCTCTGCAAGTGCTCCCATTCAATCAATTGTTGACAACAATCAAGCATAACGTACTATGCTTACACATTTTTTCTACATGAATGCCCACAATAGCTTTGCTAAAGAAAAAAAACCTTCTATATAAAGAATTTCCTGAACATTTTGTGTGGGATTCAAAAGATAGAGTGTGGCATCAACGAAAGTGTGGAACTGTAGTTGGGCGTATTGTCACTGCACGACCAAATGAAGATGAAAGATATTATCTTTGTCTTCTTTTACAACATCGCCCATCACCAACATCATTCGAGGACATTGCAACAGTCAATGGCACCCTATGTGAAACGTTTCGCGCTGCATGCGTTGCCTTAGGATTATTAGAAAGTGATACAACCATCATTGATTGCTTGACTGAGGCATCCCACTTCCAGCTCCCTAACTCCTTTTCGCAATTGATCGCAACCATCCTCATGTTTTGCATCCCTTCATAGCCGCAAAAGTTGTGGGCTCAGTTTCATGAATATTGTACCAATGCTATGTCATTTGTAAGTAACCATTCCAACATATCTACCGATCTTCACGCTGCTAATAATGTCAATAGGCACCTTGCATCAACAGGAAACAACCTAACAAACTTTGGTATTATAGTAAACACTGATCCCGCTTCATATACAGCTAAGAACAGTCAAGAACAAAATTCCCCACCTAATTGTTCAATATATGATACCCTTCCATTACCAAATACACTGAATGCAGAGCAGTATCATATTTTCCTAGCTGTCTCCGAAAAATTAAATAATTGATTGCCTTTTGTGTGTTTCATTGATGGTCCGGTTGGCACTGGCAAAACATATTTGTATAATACTATACTTGGTTACGCACATAAATTGAATCTTATCTCAGCTGTTGTGGCATTTTCAGGAGTTACTGCTTCTTTATTACCGAATGGCCAAACAGCACATTCAAAATTTAAACTACCATTAGATATTCTTGAACGTAAATCTTGCGGTATATCAAAACAATCAAACCTAGCATTACATTTGAAAGAGCTTACATTGATTCTTTGGGATGAAATTTCAATGTCTCGCAAAGAACTTATTGAAGCATTTGACTACACCTTAAGAGATATCATTGATAGTGTAGAGCCGTTCGGTGAAAAGGTCGTCATATTTGGTGGTGACTTTAGACAAATTACACCAGTCATACCAAATGCTACGAAAGACATTTACATTGAAGCAAGTGTTGTGTCCTCTAATTTGTTTCATAATGCTCAGAAATTTCATCTGGAAAAAAATATGCGAGCTCAAAATGACCCTGCATTTGCCGCTTTCCTAGATGCAATTGGGAACGATACAAGTCCCAACTCATCGAAAGGTGAGGTCAGGATTCCGCATAATAATTTATTTCTCTTCGAAGACGAGAACATTGCTGCGCTAATTGGAAAAATATATCCACCAGCTATTCTCCGATCCCCGTCAATCGAAGCTTTTGTTTCAAGATCAATTCTTACTACAACAAATGAAATTGTTGATCATATTAACAATATAATCTTACAGCAAATCCCAGGCGAGACAATGACATCTATTTCAATGAATAAAATAAAAGATCCAGCCCAACAGGCCCATTACGAAGACTTGATAACTACTGTCACACCTAATGGCATGCCGCCGCACAAACTTGCTTTAAAGAAAGTTGTCCCCATAATGTTGCTGCGTAACCTGGCCCCATCGAACGGTCTCTCCAATGGAACAAGGCTTATCTGTAAGCGCATGTCACATAATCTTCTTGAAGCTGAAATAATTACTGGCCCATGTTCTGGAACAACTTGCTTTATACCTAGAATACCTTTACAACCAAAAGAAACAAATAAAACATCTATTGAATTTACTCGAATCCAATTTCCGGTGAAATTATGTTTTGCAATAAGAATAAATAAATCACATGGCCAGACATTACAACACGTGGGCGTATTCATTAAAGACCCTGTTTTCATACATGGACAATTATATGTGGCTTTGTCACGGGCAAAATCCTTTGACTCTCTATACGTAACAATTCGACCAACTGATGACTTAGTAGCAACGGATGCAATAACTGTTCAATGGACACGTAACATAGTTTACCAAGAACTTTTACGTGCAGCCGGCCTTACAAATGCATAGCATTCCATTGCCATTGCTTGCGTTCAACTCTTCAAGTCTGTTTATCGTTTGACTTCATTCACTTACAACAGTGACCTGCTCGTGATAAAATGGCGATGATCTTTTCTATTACGAAGCCCTGGATCCTGTGTGGCCAATAAACCAGAAAATATAGTTCATGTGTGAGGCGTTGAACTTTGTACCATTTCTTCAAATTTCTTCCTGTTCAATAGCGGCATGGAGTTACATTATTCCTGATGCGCTTCTTTTTTACTATTGCCATTTGGAGGGTTTTCCATGTATGGTCTTGTTTATATTGGAATTACCCATAGCTTCATCAAAGAAGCACATATTTTCATATATGGTATTGTTTTGTAATTGTGCCTTCTGGCCGGTTTCTTTTGTGTTTGTCTAAATTTGTTGAATATTGTTATTCAGGGTTCTCAAACGCATAAAAATGAGGGGTTGTTTATGACTTTCACGTTGTCATTCTCCTCGTCTTGCTGTTATGTTGGACACACAGAATTCTTCAAACTAGCTATGTCAGTAGCAGAAATAGGTAACACATTCTGAAATATGTATCTGGCAACCTTGCTGGTCGTCTAAATTTATTGTTGTTACAGTTCTTTTTTTATATTGCCATATGGAAAAAAATGGCGGCCAACTGCTCTGGCGGTCCAGGATTTCTACAAATGATAGTTACTAGAATGAGGCAGGATGCTTTTGTATATGGTATTGTTTTTTGTTATGTGTTAGACAACATTTCTTCTATTTTGTTATTCAGGGCTCTCAACAACATAAAAGGGATGAAAGCAATGCAATTTCTTGTATTAGTCTGGTAATGCCCAATATGTTCTGTTTTAAATTTGAATCCATTTTCTTTGTGCGCCCCTGGTTTACTTGATAAAATCCATCCACTTGCCACATCGTATCTGTACTGGTGTCCACTACTATTATTTCTGGATGTATAGAGTGCAATGCTGCCATTTGAAAGCAAAGGAAAAAACAGCTCATAGACCCACGTTCCATGGTATTTTGCGTTCCTGTAGGTATGATAAAATTCCTGCTCATATGTATGCTTTTTTTTCCCCACCAAAATGGTTATTCATAGCTATATCGACAACACAGGCAATCTTGCATTAGATATCACAGTTTTGTGGTTTATATGCAGAATAATCTAAGTGGAAGTGGATATAGCACAGATGAAGCTCCTGATTATGCCAAGATGGCTTTGGATAGAATTTAAACAAGCACGAAGGTAGTATTAATGAGCTCTTGGTTTTGAAGATATATTGTGGATCGTGGATATAATTATAGACATCTTATCCAGGAAAGTTTTGGAGTATGAGGGACCCTGGTACGTGGAGGGATCCGGTGGCAGTGTTATATTTAGCAGATGGTATGAATAAGCTCATATGTACATCTTCTACCACCATGTGATATGGTATGTGCGCCCAAACTACTAACACCCTGCGTGCACTAGGGATTTATTTAAGCTCTATGATGGATTTTTAACAAATCTTCCTATTCAATCATTTCTTACTTTTTCCCAAGTCTTGTGTCTACAGTCTGCTGGAAGTGCAGGTGTTGCCCCAGAAGAAAAAAAAAAGGGAAGAAAAAGCTTCATACGTGTGAGTTATATTAATAAATAATGGAATAGGCTCAGGGAAATTGTCTAACTTGTTCCGTCTATAAAATAATACAAATTGAGTGACTGAATGGGATGGCGAAAACAAGATTTCCAAAGGAATTGTTGTAGTTAATATAAAATAATTGTTATCAAGTCTTCGTAAAAAGCCCGGAATTCTATACAGCCAAGACGGAATAAAGTATCAAGTCTTCGTAATGGGCCTGTTGGGCTGGAATATATAAAGTACTGAATTTAAATGGAATTCTATAAAGAACCCGAATAGATAGAATTCTATACATGTCAAGAATTTCAGATTTATATGGTGTATTTGAATAAAATATATAGTCATATATTCTTGGCTGTATAGATGAATAGATGGAATTCTATACTCTATACAGCCAAGAATAGATGGAATTCCATCTAAATTCAGTATAGAATTCCATTTACTCTATCAAGACTTGATAACTATTCTTGACATCTATTTTGAGAATAATAGTTATCAAGTCTTCATAAAAACCAAAGATGAATAAAGTAGGAAAAGCCAGGATTTCTATATAGCGAAGAATAGTTTCTGTTGGTTATTCTTGTTCATCTATAAAATAATAAAAGATTTCCAGCCAAGAATTTCCCAGATTATATTCTTCATCTTAATTTCTCATTTTTTGATATTCTGCATCTTCAATTCCTTTCATCATAAAAAGTGGTGTATTTCATTTATCCTTTTCAGTCCCAATTGGAGATGGTATACTGTAGCTGCACAAACCATACTTTTGTACATTTTTTATGGCAGATTTATCCAAAAATTCTCCAATGCATTTTTACATCATGCTGCTTTGCAGTAACATATTTCATCTTTACTGCAACATATTTCATGAAAAGAAATGTAGGCTGAAAATTTCTCCCCCAAGACAGTACAAATTCATCATCGAAAGGCAAAACATTTTACATATGGTTTAAAATATCAACTTGATAAGAATTTCATTATTTCTAGGTCCAAAACTAGCTGACTTAACAACAAACTTACAAACATCCCCAATTCTTATATGGTTTTCTAAGAAGAAATTGTGCAACCCAAGATTCATAAACGTTGTTTGTTCGGCTCTTTGGCGGCTCAAATTACCGTACAATAAATGGACACCCCAAATATTACAATTTTCTTCCAAACGTAGCCAAATTCTAGAACGTAACTGCATATTAAACCCATGCCAAATATCCTTGGAAATTGCCTGCTAAAAACAAAAAAGAAACCATAGGGAAAGATCCACTTATTCTATCACTTACATGTTGAAAGTTACAAATAGACATTTTAATATGTTTCTGCATTACCAGCGGACCACAATAATTTGAAGGTGTTAAATGTACGAAGAACGCGGCACTTGACCCTATAGTTAAACAAGTCAGTTAATATATTGTAATCAAAATAAACCCACCAATCTATTACTTTTAATAAATCAAATTTATCCAATGGTTTTTTACCATCATTGTTATTATTTTCTAATAATATTTGAGAATAATCTTTCGGTAATCCATTAGGCCCGAACACTTTGACCATAAACTCCATCTCACCCACTGCCTTGAAGAATAATACATCTCCCACTTCAAGAATGTTCGCATCACATAATATATCCCATATACCACCGCCTGCAATGTAAGGATCTTCCATATTATAGAAAATTGGTGCAGTAATTTCCATTCGTTGTGATTCCATCTTAATTGTAGCCGGTCTATTATCTTCATCCGTAAAAAAACAATCAATTCTTGGTAATTTCTGTAAAACAACATTTATATTGTAAGAACCAGATATTATTAAAAATAGAACACACAATAATATAATTTAACCAGCTATAATGGTGAGAATTTACCAAATTACTTTCAAACTCCTCCGGAAGAATAACATAAAATTCCATAGCTTTGAAATGCTCTGCAATCCACCCATATGTGCTCCATATCTATATATAGCCATCCTTTTAATAAATAATGGTAAAATATATTGTATAGAGCACACGTGATTTTATTCTCATTGCATTGTCTTAACTTGCCTTTCCTGAGCATACAAACACAGAACCCCTGATTTTTCCACAGAGCTCGATTAGACCTCTCAGTCTCCTACCATCTCAGTCCCCTCACATATTAGGCCCATGATTTTTTTGAGCAATGTCCCTACTCTCTGACAACATAGACTCCCCTCCTCTACTTCCCCCAAATTCGCCCTAGGGTTCCGGGCTCTCTCTTCAATTCCGCCTGGAATCGCGGTTCAGATTTCGCCTCAGCACAAACCCTCAACTCCCTTCCCTGTTTTCCTCTCCCATCCGCCGGTAACGAACGCACCCAATAATCCGTATCATTTACCCCAACAAATAAGCCTATTCATCCCCGTGTCCGTGATTTGAGGCCCCCTCCCCCCCGAACCGCGTCCGCCCAATCGCCTCGGCCCCACCCCACCGCCGTCTAAGCGCCTGTGCCGCCAGTCTGCTCTTTGAAGGTAAGGGTTACATGTCTAACCTGATTTGTTGATGCTTATACAGAACTTACTTATTGAAATGTCCCATCCTTGTTGGATATGTTTGAATTTTGTGATGAAGCCATTCCGGTAAAAAAAAGAATTGGTACAAAGTTTGGAGATATATTGGTCTGAATGTATGGATGGGATTTAAATGAAGACTAATTTTTAATGTTAATTGTAAAAAATGTTTGATAAATTGGTTTGCCTTTTAAAGAAACGAATAAAATTAATTGAAGTATTTTGTAGTTTTACTATGGCTTCAAATTCATTGTGATAGCCACATCAGGGGCTGGCTTCATGGCATGTTCCGAGTTTTTGGGAGCCTGTTCCTTGCTGCAGTTTGGCAAGTCTGGCGAGAAAGGTGCTCCAGGATCTTTCAGGGAATTTCTATTGGCAACTTTGCGCTGGTGAGGCAGATCTATCATGCCCGAGATACGATCGACCGAGGCCAGCATACCATATCCACGCCGACCTCAGTACCGAGGATGGTGTGCTGGAATATGGGGGGATGGTCCGGCATATCCCTTCACTGTGATGGCTCTAGGTCGGCAGGGAGCAACAAGGCCGGGTTTGGGGCTGTGTTGCGTCGTGCGGATGGCAGCTGGATGGGGGGGATCTCGGGATTCTTAGGAGATACCTCGGTCATCCATGCGGAGGTTGCTGCGATTTGGTATGGGCTGAAGTTGGCGAGGGACATGGGGGTGAAAGAGTTGTGTTGCCGAAGTGACTCCAAGGAAGCTCTTAGACTCCTCCATGGCGGCAGACTCCAGATGCATTGGCTGGGGAATTACTTACTGAAGATCGAGGAAATAAGATTGGAGTTTGATATTTGTCAGTTTCAGCATATTTTACGGGAAGGAAATGCTGCTGCCGATTTCCTTGCTAAGAGGGGTGTGGATGATGAGATGTTCTTCATGACGTGGGCCTTTCCACCGCATGGCATATGACCCATATTGACTGCTGATGCAATTGGTACTTGGTTTCTGAGGGGTAGCTGACTGTGCTGTGCAGCTTAGCTATCGCCTCCGTCATGATGTTTTTTTGTTTGTTTTTCCTTTTTCTTATTTCCTAGCCTGTACGGGCTGTATCGCCAAAAAAATTCATTGTGATAGCTGAATGTTCATTCTATGTGCCACACATTCCTATTTTGGTAATTTAAGTGTGCTTGTGGCTTGGATAGGAACATTTTTGTACTTTTGTGATTTGATATGATTTCATCATTGATCTACATTGAAACCAACCTATGTAGATTTTTTCGTCCCTTGATAACTGATAGAATGTAGGCAAATTCAACCCATATGAATGGCAAATGCTTTCTTATATTTCTGTATATGAGCTAAATTGTTTCACTCAGTTTATACTATATTTGGTACCGAAATGACAGTTTTAGAGTTTATTCATAGCTTTGAAATGCTCTGCCCTTGAAGGTTTACAGTTTTACACTGCGTGGAAAACAGAAGATCTCCTCATTTTGGCTTAGGAATTCTGCTTAGCTAAGTTGTTTATTATTAATTGATCTACAGGGTTTAGTCTTCCATTATTACTTAATTCCTTTTCTTATATTTGAGGCCTCAACTGGAGGAGGCCTGCTACTTTTTTGTGTTATAAACAAATATCCGAACGGTTCGTTGGACCATGAGAGATTGAATATTGTTTTCCCGGTCTTTTGCCTTGGGCAGGCCGAAGTTTTCCTTAGAACTCATCTCTGGACTCTTAATAATTGTTTTCATTTATACCTAATTAGCTAAGTCATGTGCTATGAATTAGTTGCATATTTTTCTTTTCAATATTTTTCATGACCCAAGAACTCTTGTGAGTTCATTTTTATTTTGTTTGGTCATTTTGGTGAACAAAAAAATTTTGATGTTAGTTTTGCAGCTAAAACAATTCCATTCTTTTTTTTTTTTTTTTTCAGGATTATGGATTCTGAAGATGACTCATTCAGCATCATCTCTATTAGCTCCGGTAATGAATTAGCACCCACATTGCCCTGTTCCATTTCATACACTAAAGAAAAAATTTAAGTCGTTTTTTTTGCAGATACAGAAACTGATGCTGTCATGGATTCCGAGGACGAACAGACACCGAGTACGACACAGACAACATGAAACTTTTGACAAGTTTCATGAACACGAGTATTTTTACAAAATATATCAAGTTCGATTTATTAAATGAAGGGAGTTATGATTCATGGGAAGGGGTTTAAGGATATATTTCACTTTTTATTACTCATGAGGGGAAACTTTGAGTTCAAGCGGCGTTATGGACCTCCCCGGCATGAAATCTTTGACAATTTCATGCCTTGAAGATCCTTGCCATGAAACTTTTGACAAGTTCTCTCTTCATGAATATTTTCTGAAAAATTGTAATCCTGGTTTTCAATTTTATTTAATGAAACCAATTTATGAAGGCGGAGTTGGGATTAGGGATATATTTATAGGTTGTCACGTTTTTATTTACTCGTGTTAAGAAACTGTGCCCCCGAAAGCGCACGGAGTCAAAAATTGCAGTATTTATAGTAAGTACCGGATCGTTCACTGGAGGATGTGCGATAGAAGCAGGGCCCACGTCATTTACTAAGATTTTCCACTCGGTTACTCGATTCAAGTTTGTGTTTGATTATAAACTACTAGACAGAATTTAAACTAAATTATGAAAGCAATAAAATAAAGCAGATAAAATTATTCTAAAAAGCGAATTAAATTAATCTAAGAAAGCAATTGAAATTATTCTAAGAAAGCAATAAAATTATTCTAAGAAAGCATATTTAAAATGAGACAGAAGGGACAGGAAGAAAACAATAAAGATTGGACAAGATTCAGATGAAACACAATTAAACTTCCATTTTGTTACGCAGATCTTAGCTTGGGATAATTCATTCAGTTAGCTAACTCTCATGCTCTCTATACCATGTTCCCTTTAACAGACATGTACTTACAGTAAGAGTTTACATGCTCTTAAGGCAACAAATTCTAAGATACCACAGACTCACAACTGCTCCCGTCAGAGCGTGTCATTTATCTGTGGTGGACAAGCAACACCTGACACTCCATAGATTGAAATGCCAAGTACTCCCATCATTCCCCCGGTCACACCCAAAGATTCTAATTAAGCCCTGAACTATCCCTTAACTATCAGTCCTAGTAGCAGTTACACAACTCTCAATACAATCGAGTGACCTCTAACGAACGCATTTAAAAGAAAGCGATAAAGAAAGCGATAAAGAAAGCATTTAAAATCCTATCACTCGGAGGTTTTTGAAAGTTTGACCCTGGTAGTAAAAGAAAGCCCCCAGTCAGAATGACTGGGTGTGGATCAAGAATTCCCTATTCTTGGTGAACCGCTCGTAGTGTTCACTTCCCGTCGGGTGGTTATGAGATACAAACTAATGAAACGAACTAATAGATTAGTTCGTTCCGGATGCACTCACTCAGGACTCAAAAATAGGCATTGGCAGAGGAGGATAGCAGTTGAAAAGAACTCAACCCTATCTTAGAAAATAACCAAGGCCTATGTATTGTTCCTCTAGAATTATCTATCACACCGTATTTGAATCCAAGTGGACCCCATCTCAGTATGATATTTAATACCAGATTTCCAACACACAGCAATTTTGGAAAATAATAGATGTTTGAAAATCATTCCCTAAACAGGTACTAGAATCTCAATTAAAACACAGATCCTTTCAGTCTAGGTGAGACCTAATCGCTGACTCTGCTTCTAATTTCCCAAAATCAACCCCCGGTCGAATGTGAATTAGTCATAACTGTGGAATTTATCCCTTAATCGGATCCGGATTTTATAAATGAATTTTTGTTGGAAATTTATCATGAGACATCTGATTAAAATCAAGACTCCTATGTCCAAGGGAAGGATCCCAAAATAATATTGACCACAATAGCTACATAATAATATCATGCATAATTTTATCAAGAAGTGTAAAATTAAATAACCCAAAATATAAGGTGGGTTTAGACAGAAGTTGGAACACAAAGATGAAATAGCCGGAGATGAGAAGAATTTATTTGGCTAAAAAGATGACTGAAATAACTGGGGTCATCCGGACTGCAAACATCTGCTATCCAGGTCCCAACTATTCCAGGTGGAACGGTTTTTAGACAGTGGAATGCCTTAAATGACAGTTGCCACCGTCATCTTAGACTCCACTGTCTGTGACTGGATAAAAACCCACATGTTCTATTACTGCAATAATTATTAGATAACATTGGCATATATCATCTAACATTACTACAGCTCCAGATTCGGGTTTGAAATTAAAATAAAGAAAGAGAAACTGTATCCGGATAGGGGTCAGCTGAGCAGCTATTATAATACCGGATGGACGAACCGCCAAGGCTTCCACCGACTACTATCCGGACCATGCAAAATAACATCTAGTAATTAATATACAGACCACGAGCTAGTTTATCCGTGTGGGAATACCCGCCAACATTAGTCTGTTATATCTCTTACTAGCTATTTCACACAACACGGAAAAGACAAAATAAATAAAAGAAAATATTTTTGGGTCATCTTGTATGAGAGACATTGGTTTCTCATGCAAGGGTATGGAATTAAATCCATAATTACTCTTTATGTCTAAATAATCACTCATTCCATAATTAATTAATTAATTACAGTCCGGATTATATACTTAGATCATTAGAGTTTAATTTTATAGAAAAATCTTTTAATGGAAATTGAACAAAGTTCTTTATATCAATGTAATCATGGGTTGAGATCATTGGATTTCAACCTCAAAAATATTAATATAAAGGTCCAATTAATTAATGGGGTGAGATGGAGAATAAAAATCTGGCAAAAAGGTGCCAAGCCTGTCGAGGAACAGAGTTTGTGTCGCGGACCATGGGTCCGCAACTGGGGATCTCGACAGAAAGGTGGGAAATAAGAAAAAATGAAATTTTGGAAATTAAGGTTGTCGTGTCGCGGAACAAGGAGTGTGTCGCGGACCATGGGTCCGCGACAGGGGTTCCGCGACACAAGGTTTGAAAATCCAACAAGGGCATAATTCCTGGTCGCGGAACAAGGGGTGTGTCACGGACCATGGGTCCGCGACAGGGGTTCCGCGACCAGAGCCCTTCCAGAATAAAATTACAAGTTTTTGAGTCCTCTCTCGCTAATCAAGAAGTGTGTCGCGGACCGTGGGTCCGCGACAGATGTTTCGCGACAGAGGGGTTTAAAAATTTTATAAAAATTTTGGCAGCATAACGCCTAATATTGCATTGCAGGGGAGTGCGTTATGATCAACGGGAAAATTATGTTGCAACCCGTGGGGTTACAACATGATGCAATACAATATAGGAGATGCAATTTTTAAATAGATATGCACAAACACTTTTAATATCATCCCTAGTTAGATCTAATGCACTAGAAGTAAAAATAAAATAAAATAAATAAAAAGTACTACCTAAAACTAAAAAGAACAAGAACAGGGTACTAAAATAAAAATAAAAACAAAGAACTAGCAATAGTAACACATTAAGTCCAACTATGCTTAACAAACCAAACAAAAAAATAAAGCCTACACTAAGTCTATCAAAGGATGAACATAAAGTGTTTATGCATTTTTTTATTAAATCTAAATAAAGCATTAAACCCTAACTAAAAATAATAAAAATGGTCAAGTGACCAAAAATGCAAAAATAAAGCAATAAATATTATGGAAATGATCCATAACAAATTTTTGGTGGAACATTTTCTTTATAACATCAAAAACCAAAATATGGTTTAATCACACCCATTAGTTGAATGTTTCAAACCAAAATACAAAAATAACAAACTGAAAATACAAATAAATATAAAAAGTGGCTACACTACTAGAAAACCCATTTATTGCTTAAAACTAACTAACTAAAACTGAAAATGAAAATTACATGGCCATGAAACCATTTATTCTAAGGTTGCTTGGGAGCACAGTGGTGCCCCCAAGGAGAAAAACAAAACTAATCTAAACAGTAATGGGTGTGTAGCTACTGTTCACTGAGGGTGGGAGGATATATTTATAGAGTAGAAGAGAAATAAGCCCTAGGCCCATTAGGCCCGTGTCACTAAGCAAAATATTGTGTCGCAGAATAATTTGGCTAGGGACACAACACATAAAATTGCTTTTTAATTCAGGATTCTGCGCAGGAGGGGACGGGAGCTTGAGTCCAGCAAGATGAGGCAAAAATTCTCCACCCAGCTGGACCTCAAGTCCATGGAGCTTGCAAGTAATAGAGCATGTGGGAAATTTGAATAACATGTCACGGGATGGTCACGTGACTGGGGAGCTGCTCTTTGTTTTCTCTGGTCGCGGAGTGTGTGTCGCGGTCGCGATCCATGTGTCGCGGAACATTGTTCCGCGACAGACTTTGTGTCTTGATACTCCCAGTCTCTAACCATTTTCTGTCCAGGTCGCGGTGCACCCGGTCGCGGTCCTTGGTATCTCGACCCGGGGTTTGTTTAGCGACACGAATTTTGTGTCTCTAAACATCCCCAGTCCTTAAGCAATTTCCCTGTCTCTAAACACCCGGTCGCTATACATGGTATCTCGACCCGGATGTGATTTTTTCTTTCTCGACAATCTTTTTGTTTTCTCTTTACTCTTTTATTTTCTTTTCTCTTTCCTCCATTTATTTTCTCTTCCTTCTTTTCTTCTTTCTTCTTCATTTCTCTCGTTCCAATTTCTGTTTCCAGTTTTCAAAGTCCTTTCTTCTTCCTTCCTCTATTTCTATCTTCTCTTCTTCCTCCATTTTCGACAGCTCCTGTTTTCCGTTTTCTTTTCCTTCTTCTTCTTTGTTCTTTTTTTTTTCTTTGCTCTTGTCTTCTGAAATTTGAGGATGAGGTTGGATTAGGGGGGCGGCGCTGGGGTAGTCGGAGCGGCGGCAGTGGCGGCGCTCGGAGGCGGGGCTGTTGGACGGAGATGGGGCGGCGACGGGTTGACTGAGGAGAGCGCGGGCAGTGGTGGAAGTAGCGGCGGAGCTCGGTGGTGCAGCGTTGGCGTTGGTCGGCAAGGATGGAGGGCGGCTGCGGCGGATCTGGAGACAACGGAGGATGAGGTGGAGATGGTGGTGGTTGATGGGAGGATGCGGTGGTTGATGAGGCGACTGAGGTGGGAGAGCTCGCGGGTGGTCGGATCTACGGAGGCCGATGGGCAGCTTGTCGCCAAGAGTGGTGGAGGTCGCCGGAGGTGGGTTGGCCGGAATGGGTGTAGGCGGCGGCGATTTGGAAAAATGGCGGCCGAGTTGCTCCACTGTTGGTGGTGGTGGCGACTGACAATTTCCGCACACGAGTATTTCTAAAATATCCCAGGTTATATTTATTAAATGAAAGGAGTTATGAGTCGTGGGAAGGGATTTAAGGATATATTCCACTTTTTATGACTCATATGAGGTACTCTGATTTCAAACGGCGCTGTGAACCTCCCTGGCATGAAACTTTTGACAACTTTCACGGTACAGCCGGGATAGATAGTTCAATCTTAACCTTTAGTCTGTCACACTGAAGGTTCCTGGCATTTTGCATCATGTAACTTATCATAGTTCCATGTCATGAAAATCCGCGCCATGAAACTTTTATCACATTCCCACTATATGAGCATTTTCTAAAAGATCATAATCCTGGTTTCCGATTTTATTTAATGAAACCAATTTATGAAGGCGGAGTTGGGATTAAGGATATATTTATAAGTTGTCACGTTTTTATTACTCGTGTTAAGAAACTGTGGCCCGAAAGCGCACGGTGTCAAAAATTGCAGTAATTTATAGTAAGACCGGATCGTTCACTGGAGGATGTGCGATAGAAGCAGGGCCCACGTCGTTTTACTAGATTTTCCATTCGTATTGCTCCAATGGGTTTGAAAAGTGATTAACAACTACTGACATGAATTTAAACTAAGCTATAAAAGCGTTTAAATTTACTCTACAAAGCAAATAGGTCTATTCTAGAAAGCTGGTAAAGTTATTCTAAAAAAAAAAGCGATAAACACTATCTAAGAAAGCAGTGAAAATTTACACTATGCTAGCTATGAAGCTATATCACAGTGTAGACAGAAGGGACATGAAGATAAGAATAAAAATTGGACAAGATTTAGATACAACAGTATTAAACTTCCATTTTTATACACAGATCTTGGCTTGGGATAATTCTATCAGATAGCTAATTCTCATGCTCTCAATACTGCTTTCCCTTTAACAGATAGGTACTTACAGTATGAGTTTACATGTTCTTAAGACCGCAAAATTCTAAGGTACCACAAATTCGTAACTGTCCTGGCCTGGGTGTGTTACTTCATCTGTGGTGGATAAGCAACACCTAACAAATCATTTATTGAAATGCCAAGTACTACTATCATTCTCCCATGTCACACCCAAAGATTCTAATTAAGCCCTGAACTACCCCTTAACTATCAATCCTAGTAGCAGTTACGCAACTCTCAATACAACCGAGTGACCTCTAATAAAAGCATTTAAAAGAAAGCGATAAAGAAAGCATTTAAAACCTATCACTCGGAGGTTTTGAAGGTCTGACCCTGGTAGTAAAAGACAGCTCCCCATCAGAATGAAGGGGTATAGATCAAGAATTCCCGGCTCTTGGTGAACAACTCGCAGTGTTCACTTCCTTCCGGGTGATTATGAGATACAAACTAATGAAACGAATTAATAAATTAGTTCGTTCCGGATGCACTCACTCAAGACTCAAAAATAGGCTTTGGCAGAAGAGGATAGCAGTTGAAAGAAAACTCAACCCTATCTTAGAAAATAACCAAGGCCTGGATGATGTTCCTCTAAGATTATTTACTACACTGTATTTGAGTCCAAGTGGACCCCATCTCGGTGTAATATTTAATCTTAGATTTCCAACAAACAGCAATTTTGGAAAATAAAAGATTTGAAAATCATTCCCTAAACAGGTACTAGACTCTCAATTAAAACACAGATCCTTTCAGTCTAGATGAGACCTAATCGCTGACTCTGCTTCTAATTTCCCGAAATCAACCCTTGATAGAATATGAATTAGTCATAACTAATGAATTTATCCCTTACTCAGATCCGGATTTTATAAAGAGATTTTTGTTGGAAATTTAATATGCAATATCTGTTTTAAATCTATGCTTCTGTTGTCCAAGGGAAGGATCCCAAAATATTATAGACCACGATAGTACATAATATTATCATGCATAAAGATACATGGAAGTGTAAAATTAACTGGCCCAAAATATAGGGGCGGGTCTAGACAGAAGGTGAAACACAGATATAAGGTGGTCAGGAGACCAAAGTAATGGCAGAATAATCGGGTGGACTGTAAACATCTATAGGCCAGTTTCCCAATTACTCGGATGGAGCGAATTTAGACAACTT
Organism: Hygrophila difformis; assembly: GCA_030278955.1. Classification (NCBI taxonomy): domain Eukaryota; kingdom Viridiplantae; phylum Streptophyta; class Magnoliopsida; order Lamiales; family Acanthaceae; genus Hygrophila; species Hygrophila difformis. The sequence goes on from JAOANR010000009.1 coordinate 22,647,283, forward strand.
AGACCCTGTAATGGCAGTGTCAATGCCAGTTGGGCCTCCATTGTCTGTGAATTCGGATAAAAACCTACATGCTTCCTCTCTGCAGTACTTATCAGCTAATGTTGACAGACATTAGCAGAGTTTTATTACAGATCGGAATTTGGGTTGGAAATTAAGGTAAATAAAATAAAACTGTATCCGGATGGAAATCAGTTGAGCAGCTGTTTTAGTCCCGGATGGACGAACCGCCAAGGCTTCCACTGACTGTCATCCAGACCATGCAAAATAACACTTAGTAACCAATACTCAAAATACGAGCTAGTTATCCGTGAGGGAATACCCGCCAACATTAGTCTGATGTATTCTTTACTAATTGTTACACACAATACGCAAAAGACAAAATAAAATAAGGTAAAGAGGAGAACTTGCATGAGAGACATTGGTTTCTCATGCAAGGTGATGGAATCAGTCCATAATAGATGTCTTAAATAATCCCTCCTACCATAATTAATTAATTACAGTCCGGATTATCAGTTTAAGACATCATGATTTTATTTATAGAAAAATGTTTTAATGAAAATTGAACAAAGGTCCCCGAATCTCGACAATTAGTGATTTAATTATTTCTAATTAGAATCATCAATCATTAATGACTAGGGGGTTCAATTAATTAACAGGTGGAAATGGAGAATCAAAATTTTGGCAGCAAAACGCCTTATATTGCAATTCTAGGGTATTACATCTTAACCTAGAGAGAATTCCTTCAATCTGTCTTCAAGAGAAATGAAAAATCTAACCCTGAGCTCATGGGGGTCTCCTCATATTTATAGGAGTGGAGCCCTAGGCCCATGGGCTTGATCTGAGGCCCACTGTGTCTCAAGACATCACACACATCACAACTTTGTCGCGGGACTGGGCTGCATGTGGCAAGGCTTCTCGACTGGGTCTTGTGTCTCTATCCGTGTCCGTGTCGCGGAAGCATGGACCGCGACAGGGGTTCCTCGACTGGGGTGTGGCTTGGCCTCCAAGGTGTTGGTGGCGCGGAGCTTGGTCGTGTCGCGGAACCATGGTCCTCGACCAGGGTTCTTCGACTGGAGGTTCCCAGACTGGTCTTCTTCTCATGTTCCATGCTGGTCGCCATTCTCTCCTGTGTCGCGGAACCATGGTCCTCGACCAGGGTTCCTCGACAGGTGTTCCCAGACAGAGCTGAATGGGTCAGATGGGCCAAAGTTATTATTTTTGTGGGCTTTTCTATCTTTCCCATCTTTTTGTATTTTTGTGGGCTTGTTTTATTCTTTTGCCCATATTTTTCATTCCTTTTTCTTTTCTTTTCTTTTTCTCATGTTTTTGGATTTTTCTAACATAAATATGTAATAAAATTACATATTTGTGCATTTTTCATACCAGCTCAATATTTTTACAATTATGCATAAATCAGTCCAACTCGACTGCTTTCTTATTTAATATAAGACCGGAATGCGATCAAATGCCCGTTTCAGACACGAAAATGGATTGAAAATAATGGTCATTTCTGGCCATTATCAACATCCTCACATTTAATACTGATCGTCCCCGAGCAGTCAGAGTCAATGTTCCTAAGAACACGGACTCTACATATTCAATTCATTTTCGTGGCTTCATAAATCACATTCTTTTTGGATTGGGATAAGACAATCAAAAACTACAAGTATTAAATTCCCTTGATTGCAGTGTTTAATGAAATGATACTTGCTCACTACATCGGGCCTACAAATCAAACATTATTATCAACCCTTCATGAATATCATGTTTGAAAGATGCAAAGATTTAAAAATGAGAATTAAAGGATGACACGAACATAGCACAATTCATGAAACAGAGCCTCACATATAAGAGAATCGGAAAATTCACTCACTCTCAATTGGGGTTTAATCATGAACGCTCAAAATCAATTCAATTAAATTATCCCATAAGCTTGCAATCAGACCAACTCGCCACCGGCTCATTTCTTCAAATCGAGATCATGAGGTCTTATTTAAGGGTTGAAATGGGGCATACGGTTGTAACATTAGGTAGGAAAGGGAATTATTGGGTTAAGAAGTAGCAAGAATTTATTCTATCATAACTTGGCATATTTATTTAAAAACTTATGATCATCAATATTTCTCCTTTCTTTCTTCTGCTTTTCTCTTGCATGACATTAGACTAAGTCTAATTTGCTTTGTCATTTGCAATTTATTGTTGTTGAATGGATCTCAACAAAATTTTTTTTTTTTTTTCGGTTTATGAGATACTGATTGAAATTTTGGTGATGATCAAAAATTGTAATGCCTTGATGAAATTTATTCTTTCACACTTGGGCTTGAATATCTTGGTCTTTTTGTAAGGATAGGAATAATATAGAGGGCTTCAAAGAAAAATTAGGCTTAAGGCTCAAATTGGTTAATCCTAAAGGGAAAATATTTTTGGGTTTGGAATTCAAACGAAGGCCAAAAATTTGGGTTTTCTAGGTGCCTCGATCATATGCTCGATTTTGGGAATATGGCATGGTCTTGAATCGGTCCCAATTGCAAGTTCTAGTTTCCTTTAATCAAAATGATTCACACATCAAAGAATATAAATGAGTAAAAATGACTCATGGCTCAAATCTCACAAGGTTAGATTGATTCATGTCATACAGTGTTCTCAAATTTAATCAAAGCTTAATTCTAACAATTTTTTCAATCAAAATTTCTAATATGCAGATTTATTACCCAATAAGCTGATCGCATCATTAAATTTTTATAGCTCAAAACCTTAGGAATTCATGTCATGCATGTTCTCAATTTATTTATCCCAATTTAAAAGTTTGAAAATTTAATCACAAGCCTAAATTCAACATGTGAATTTAGAGCAGGTTTATGCATATTATGCTGGTTATTGAATTTAAAGCAGTAAAGAGGCACTGTTAACATACGAGGTATGTCAACAGCATATTTTTGGCCTGACAGTCACTTATTCATCTTGGACTATCAGACATCTTTTCAAAAGAAAAGCAAATAAAAATTGTTGCAGATCTCAATCTTGAGTTCAATTTTGTGGAAAGCGGTAAAGTACAATAATTTTAAGGGATTCCTATGCAGTTAGCGTAAACCTGCATGCAAAAGAGGAAATCCCTTAAATACTGCCGATACTAGGGCTTAAAAAGAACTAGGGCATACTAGGATTCATTTCTCCTTCATCCTTTCTTTCCTAGGGAAAGAAATTTCTGCTCCAGTAGACGATGCTTGTCAGGTCACAGTGAATGCACCAACCTTCCGGTTCTTCCAGGCGTGCTTGCCTCCTTGGGCAGTATTCTCGTTCCTCTTGACCTCTAAACAAACCAGAGGTTTCCTGGCGTTCTATCAGCCATGAGAAGAGGTTGGTAACTGTATAGATCAGGACCGATCGAGTGGTCGCCATTTCTTTCATCATTTGAATCCCCAGGAGAACTTGGCTTTCATCTAGCCTGCTTAGCAACATCAGTGCCCGTGCGCAGATTGACGCTTTATGATTATCTTCTAACCCTGGCCTTAGCAGCTCGCATGATCTTTCTTCATCCCCATCTACGAATGCTTGTATTGCTGGGATGATCTGGAGATTGAAATTTTCTGCTTCCATACACCTTTGCAGAAACTCTTCCTTTTCTTCTTGAACGTGTTGTTGCCAGATTTTCACGTTTGAAGTTTCCAGCTCGCACCGCTTATAGACGATGGTGAGATCACCTGCGTCCCTTAGTTTTGTACAAGTTTCCCTAACTGTGAACACTTTCTTGATGTCATCCTCCCCGATTCGGGAGAGGATTTCCCCGAGCAATTCCAGTGGCAGGTCCAGCACCTGGGTCCCTCCGGGTACTGGGTCTGGGATCTGGAAAACGTTGTCCCTGAAAAGATAAGAAGTGATGAATCCAATTTTTTTATATAATTTTCTCAGAAGTTATTCAAGTTCAGCAACCAACATCCTCACATTTAGAGTTTTGCTCTAAATGTGAAATCATTAAGTTTCTGGATTGAACTGAGCGCAAAGCACAGGTAAAATGGATTTTTATGAAAGGATAGGGGTCATTGGGCCCCTATATATTTTTAATGGACCATTGGGTCCAAAAGTTTGATTTTCCAATTTTTATTAAACAAGTCCGAGACACTTGCTGAAAATGAGATGAGATGGATGGAAGAGGTGGAATGCTCGAAATTGGAATGTGCAATGGAGACGTGGCGTAATGGATTTGCTATTCTCGGTTTGTTTGGACTACATTGAACAGTTAAAACATCCAAAAATTTGCAAACACTATTTTTTAATTTTCAAAGGGTTGACTTGTTTTATTTAATGAAAGTGGGATGTGAGTGATCCCATTTTGGATTTTTGAAAAGGATAGCAGTTGGGTGACAAAAAATACTGCTATTTATTCACACTACAGTTCCATTGGGAACAAAAAGATCACAAGTCAAATATTAAATTTATAAACTCTTTTTGTCTTTTTCCAAAAGGTCACTTTTATTAAAAAGTGGAAGTTTCTCATTGGGTGTTTGTACTATGTTTCCATAAACAAACAAATATTTATTCTCGCAAGATTGTAACATGTGGGAACAAATATGCCAAAAAGATCTTTCCATTTTAATGTCCCAAGATAACACTCCAGAAACATTTATTTCAAAAACACAAACTACACAGGAAAGAAAAATCAAAGACACAAAACCCTAAACTCCAGAATAAAAACCAATAATATTATGGTGCTCACAACAACACCCCAACATTCATCAGTTCGCTTTCTCAAGTTTTAAGCTTTGAAAAGTTTTTAGATCTTGGCAGTTTTTTTTTTTTTTTGAAACAAAGTTCTTGAGGAACTTAAAAAGACTTCAAAAATACTCTTCAAAACCAAGATCATCTAAGACCCATAACAAGAAAATGACAGTGCACACACAAAACACAAATCACGCTTTTTACAGGCAAAAACAAGAACAAGAAACAAAAATGCCCAAACAGAGACTATGAACAGGTGGGGTGTTCGAGAATGGGAGAGGGGAAATGGGGCATCTTACTCCACTCTTGGGGGAGAGGGAGGCATCGGTCCCAAGTTTGGGGCGATTCTGAAAAATCTGGCCATAGTTTCCCCTTGGTAGAAGAGTGTTTGGGTGCGAAGAACACGGTGGTGTTCGTTCGGTAGAGAGAGGAGTGAGCAGAGGAAGATGAAAAGATGGAGTTAAGAACAAATAGACGTGTATGCAGGGAAATGAGGTGGGGGGGGGGGGTTATAAATACTAAAAACACTGGTCGCGGAAACCAGACCATGTCGCGGAAAGGGTTCTTCGACCAGGGCATGGCGACATTACGCGTGTCGCGGAATTTGAGTCTGGTCGCGGAACCATGGTCTGCAACAGGAGTTTCGCGACCAAGTTCTGGAATGGAAAAAGTCAACGGGGAATGGTGTCGCGGAAAGGAGAGTCGGTCGCGGACCCATGGACCGCGACAGATGTTCCGCGACATCGAAAGGGGGAACATATGCGACTGTGTCGCGGAATCCAGGCCTGGTCGCGGAGCACTGTTTCGCGACACAGAGGTTGGTTCCGTGACACAAATTTTGAATTTTCAAATTTTTGTGAACTGGGCCCGAGTGTGATATTGGGCTTGAGTTCATTTTATTTGATTTGGGCCTGAATAAATTCAGTCCAAATAAATTCAAAAACGTACTGGCTTAAATTAAAGAAAAATCTACTTGCATAAATTAGGTTGGGTTAATTCCATTTGTTTGCAAAAATCATTCCTGATTTAAATTGCTTTAATTTCCGGAAATATTTTCTTCAATTCATGGAATTAATCCAACCAAGAACCTGGTTTTCCATGTTGCTTTACTGGTCCTCTTTTTGCTGGTTCCGACTTTCTGCAAGACCGATAATTAAAATACGTTAGATTTTCTCCAAATATCAACATCCTCACATTTAGAGTCTTAGTACTCTAAATGTTTAATTGATTTTTGGGTACTTTCTTGTTATGAAATAATATGCTATATATAAAATGAAATTTTTGTGTTTTTAATGCTGTTTCTTATTGGGTGTAAGCCGGGTCTGCCACTGCTTGGCTTTCTTTCTCCGGATCGAACTGTCCGAGGTATTCCTTTAACCGATGTCCATTCACCACTATGTTGCCCTTGTCAGTTCGGATCCTGACGGCTCCATTCTGAAACACTTCTAGCACTTCATGTGGTCCTTCCCATATGGATTTAAGCTTTCCAGGGAACAGCTTCAACCTAGAATTGAATAATAATACATTTTGACCAACATAAAAATGCTTAGGCTTAATCCTGCGATCGTGCAACTTTTGGGTCCGCTCCTTATAAATTCGAGAGCTTTCATAAGCTAATGCTCGTATTTCCTCAATTTCATTGAGGTCCAACTTGCGTTTGCTTTGAGCAACTTTCGGATCAAAGTTAAGCGTTTTGACGGCCCAGTAAGCTTTGGACATCCCAATGGGAGTCTTAAATGCTGTGCGGTATGCCCATAGAGCATCATTGAGCTTACGTGCCCAATCCTTGCGGGTTATCCCGACAGTGGCTTCGAGTATGTGTTTGATTTCGCGATTGGATACTTCGACTTGACCACTGGTCTGGGGATGATAAGGCGTGCCTATCTTATGGAGGATTCCATTTTTACTCATTAAAGTTTCAAAAGCTTTATTAATAAAGTGTGTTCCTCCATCAGATATCACCACCCTAGGTATGCCAAATCGACTGAAAATGTTGTTCTTGAGGAACTTGATGACTTGGTTACCATCATTGGTCGGTAATGCGACGGCCTCAACCCATTTGGACACGTAATCGACAGCTACCAAGATGTAGTAGTTTCCACCAGATGGCGGAAACGGTCCCATGAAATCAATGCCCCATACATCGAAAATCTCAAGTGTGAGAATTCCCTTTTGAGGCATTTCATCCCTCTTGGAGAGGTTTCCTAATCTTTGGCACTTGTCGCAACCTTTCACAAATGTCCTGCAATCCTCATAGATGTGAGGCCAATAAAATCCACATTCGAGGACCTTGTGGGCCGTTCGAGCGGGGCCACGGTGACCTCCATATTCTGATTCATGGCATTTTCTGACAATTTGATAGGCTTCATGCTCGGTCCCAGAAGTAACTTAATACATCTCGTTTGAACTTATTCTTCTGATGATAGTTCGAAAACTGTGGAGTTATTCCGCACGCCAAGAAGTTAGCGATGTCGGAAAACCATGGACAAGCTTGATTATGCAGATGTAATGCGAACAACTGTTCGTCCGGAAACTCTTCATTGACGGCTTTTTCCTTTTTATCATTATCTAATCGAGATAAGTGGTCAGCAGCACCATTATCTCGACCTCGCCTATCTTTTATTATGATGTCGAATTCTTGCAACAGAAGTACCCACCTGATTAATCGAGGTTTGGCATCTTGTTTGCTAAACAAGTATCTCAATGCAGAGTGATCGGTGTATACTATAGTCTTCGTACCTATAAGATACTGTCTGAATTTATCAAACGCGAAGATTACAGCGTACATCTCTTTCTCCGTTGTGGTGTTAATCTGGGCTTCATTCAGGGCATGACTTGCGTAATGAATTACGCAATGTTTCCCATCCTTATGTTGTCCAAGAACTGCACCTACGGCGAGACCACTAGCATCGCACATTACCTCGAAAGGTATTGACCAATCGGGTGGTTGCACTATCGGTGCAGAAACCAACATCTTCTTGAGCGTGTCAAAGGCTTGGACACATGCTTCATTTATTAAGAAAGGATTTTCTTTACAAAGCAAGTTAGTGAGCGGCTTGGCAATTTTAGAGAAATCCTTAATGAATCTCCGGTAAAAACCGGCATGCCCTAAGAAGCTCCTAACTGATTTGATAGAATTGGGGAGAGGGAGATTGGAAATGACGGAAACTTTGGCTGGATCAACTTCAATGCCTGCACGAGAAATGCGATGACCTAACACTATGCCCTCAGTGACCATAAAATGGCACTTTTCCCAGTTTAAAACCAAGTTAGTGTCCTCACACCTCTTTAAAATCTTAGCAAGATTAGTCAAACATTCATCAAACGTATCTCCATATACAGAGAAGTCATCCATGAAGACCTCAATGCATTTTTCGATAAATTCAGAGAATATAGACATCATGCATCTTTGAAAAGTAGCTGGTGCATTGCAAAGACCAAAAGGCATGCGCCTATAGGCAAAAGTGCCATAAGGGCAAGTAAAAGTAGTTTTTTCGTGATCTTCACTGGCGATCACTATTTGATTGTATCCGGAATAGCATCTAAAAAACAATAAAACGCCCTTCCCGCCAATCGTTCCAACATCTGATCGATAAAAGGTAAAGGGAAATGGTCCTTGCGGGTTGCCTCGTTCAACTTCCGGTAGTCTATGCAGACTCTCCATCCGGTGACTGGGCGCGTGGCAATTTCCTCCCCTTGTTCATTCTGCGTAATGCACATCCCACCCCGCTTCGGAACAACCTGCACTGGACTGACCCATTTGCTACCAGAAATCGGGTATATAATACCGGCGTCTAACAGCTTGATCACTTCCTTTCTTACCACTTCTTGCATGGGTGGGTTCAATCTTCGTTGGGGCTGGCGAGAGGCCTTGAAATTCTCCTCCATTAAAATCCTGTGCATACAAACAGAAGGGCTTATTCCTTTGATATCAGAAATGGTCCAACCGATTGCACACACATAATTTTTAAGAACGACCACCAGAGCATTTTCTTGCTCTTGGGAGAGCTTAGCCGAAACAATCACAGGTAATTTTTTATGTTCTGCGAGAAACGCGTATTTGAGATGATCGGGTAATATTTTAAGTTCAAGCTCTGGTGGGCATTCAACGGAAGGGAGTAATTTGCGAGAATTAGATGGGAGAAGATCAGTTTTACCTTCCGGATCCTGCATCAGTACAGGATCCGCCTCCTCTTGGTCGGCGTCGTCATGGAAGTCTGTGCCGTCAAACTCCTCCAAATCCCCTGTTTCGGGATCGACAAAGTGAACGGCCTTGCATTCTTTGTGCTCCACGCCAGCAGGCTTCAGTACCTGCTTTGAAATTTCATCCAGCATCATTTCATGATCAAATCCAGAGTCAAGCTCTCTCCCCTCACAATCAGTTTTCTCTCCACTATCTATTACAGAAAACATGGAGCAAGCTCCTTCATTCGGAAACTTCTGCAGCTGTTCCATATCAAAGGTGATTTCCTCGCCATCGACCCTCAATGTGACCTTTCCAGATTTAGCGTCAATTAGTGCACCACCAGTGGCCAGGAATGGGCGTCCAAGGATAAGTGGCATTTCAGAATCTTCTTCAATGTCGAGGATAATGAAGTCAACCGGGAAGAGAACCTGGCCGGTTTTGACCACAACATCCTTGAGGATTCCTACGGGCTGAGTGATTGATCTGTCTGCGAGCTGCAGTCTCATCTTGATTGGTTGAATCTCTCCAAGCTTAAGGCGGATTGCCATAGCTAGTGGCATCACATTGATGCTCGATCCTAAATCACAAAGCCCCATACTCACTTTGGCCTTTCCGAATTGTACTGGAAGTGTGCAACATCCGGGGTCCTCTTTCTTTTCGGGCAGTCTCCTCTGAACTATGGCACTGCATGTGCTGTTGAGAATAATCACCTCCTTCTGCTCGACCTGCCTTTTTCCTGAAATCAATTCTTTCAAGAACTTAGCATAGATGGGCATTTCGGAAATCATTTCTGTGAGAGGAATGGTTATCTCTACAGACTTTAATCGTTCTAGAAATTTCTTGAATTTAAGATCATGTTCCTTATTTTTAAGACGTGCAGGATAAGGAATCCTAGGCATGTACTTGTTATTATCTACTTGTTTTTGTGGTAAAGGGAAGGAAGTTGTACCTCCACCTGTACCCTTATCTGTTTCAGCCGTTTCAGGTGCAGCGTCAGTCTGCAGATTGGCTGTCTCTTTCTCGGCTTCCTTTTCATTCTCCTCAATATCACTTCCCAGTTCATTTCCTTGTACCAGTTTCTCTTTGCCCTTGGGTCCTTCCAGAACTTTACCAGACTTCAGTGTGATGGCCTTACACTGAGGATTTTTCTCAGCAGTGCTGGGTAGAGTTCCTTGGTCTCTTTTCTGCATTTCCTTGGCCATTTGTGTAACCTGCGTCTCCACATTCCGGATAGAGGACTGCAACTGAGTGTTGATTTCCTTTTGACTGGTAATGAAGTCAGTCATGAGGGTCTCTAATCTGGAAGGGGGTTTCTGCTGGTTCTGGTTCCAATTTTGATTCTGACCTTGGTTTTGACCAAACTGATTCTGATTTGGGACAAAGTGATTTTTTGGCTGCTGAAAGTTTTGGAAATTTTGGTTTTGGGGTGGTCTAGCTAGAATCTGAGGCTGGAAACCTGGGTTAAAATGCTGGGGCCTTGGTTGGTTGAACTGTTGAGGCTGGGTCAACAGGTGGGAATTCAAAGCATTGTTGTTGGAATATGAAAGGTTCGGGTGCCGGTTTTGGAATCCACCTGCATAATTACAGCTTTCATTTGCCACTTGCTGACAGGATTCAGTGGAATGCGGGCCTTGGCAAGTCCCGCAAACGGCTTCAGCATTTTGAGCCTGTGTAGACTTCCCAGCTTCCTGATTCAAGGCCAAGACGGCCACTTGGTCTTTCAGTTTGTCCAATTCAGATTTCCCTACTGTACCTACAGCACATAAACCACGAGGGGAAGGGGAATTAACATCATCAGAAAGTACAGTTCTGTTTACACTCATTGCTTCAATCTTGGCCCAAGCTTGGTCCATGGGAATGTATAGCAGGTGTTGACCACCGGCAGCATCAAGCATGTTCTTCCATGCTGGGGTCAAACCGCTGTAGAACTTTCTTAATTTCTCCCACTCATGGAAACCATGCTGGGGGCATTTTCTGAGCAAGTTGAAGAACCGTTCCTTTGCATCATACAGGGACTCGTCTGGTTTCATCTTGAATTCCGCAATCTTTGTAACACCCCGGTTTTTGGTCACCCAGGTCGGGGTGTCACCGCCACACCTCCCTAGCAAGACACGGTTTCTCCGAGCTCACTAAAGAGATGCAAGGCTATGGTTTTTCAGAATTTAAAATATTCAAACATCCCATTCATATATAATTTGAAAATAATACATCGAAGTTGCAGCGGAAAATAATAATTACATATATAATGCAGCGGAATTTAAAAATACGGCCCACATGGCCAAAACACAGGTTAAACAGGCCCGTTCGTGCAAATTCTAGTCTAAGCTAAATTTAAAATATAGTGAAATTCCCCAAAATTTCCACGTATGCATATGAGGATGCATATTCTTCACACTCTGTAGAATAAGGAAAAAAAAATATGGTTTGGGTCAGCACTACGTGCTGAGTAAGTTAACTACTACATAACTGTGGGGTTTCAAAGCCATTATTTAATATTTAATTAAAACATGTGCATAATTTAAATAATTCATGTAATCGCATAATTTAGAAGACATGGATTTGTAAGATCATAGATATAGCTTGCAACGTAATTAAATAAGTTGCCATAAATTTAAAACACAAATTATCAAGGATTTAATTGGATTCCCTTATCGATGTCTTGTTTCGTTTCTTTTACCGATCACCACCGCTAGGGCTCTTATGTCCGCCAGCCTTACGCCTGGGCTCTTATGTCCACAGGTATCATGGTCGATCTTTTAATTAGAGTTAATCCGTCCGCTAGCCATACGATCAGTGTTTCGCTAGGGCTCTTACGTCAACCTAGACATACACTTGGGCTCTTATGTCCCAAGCCGTAAAGAACATTAACAGTATCTAGCTTAGTCATAACCCACAATATTTTAATCTTCTCGTTTTGTGTCTCGTATGTCAAAGTATTTCTATCCGTTTCAACCTCAAAGGCTAATTCCACCGTTTCAACAAGATTTCAAGTTTTGACTCGGTCAACCACAGTTTACTCTAAAATTCGTCTAAAATCAGATTTAATTTAAAAAATTCCGAAATTTCACGACTGACTCCAAAACGTCGAGATCTACAACTTTCGTGTTTTAACTTTTTCAATCCGAGATACCTAAATAGGTCAAAAACGTCAATTTTCGTCAGATTAAAAATCTGTCCGCGTTTTCACACAGCAGTTTAAACGTTTCGAGATCTACCATAGCAAATGAACTCTAAATTTGATGAAATTTTACAGAGATCATCTTAAGACAATTATCTACAACTTTCATGTTTGGCCAAAGATCTAAAACAGTCTAGATCCTATGTCAAAAACGTGATCAAGATCATTCCTAAGTTCTGTCCAAGATTTCGAGATCTAGATTTAAACAGTTCGGTTTCGATGGGATTTCACATATCAAATCATCTCTAAAAATTCTCAAATATTTACAGTAGCTAGATCTAAGTCTTAGGAACGTTTTTGTGTTTTAAGTTTTCCCGTTTGAGTTTGTTTTAAGGTTCGGAAAAATTCATCAATTCTGTTGCGCCGATAGAAAGTTTAGATTGACAGATTTACGGTTTCTTGATAATCTTTTAGTTTTGAATGTTTTAATTCATCCCAAAACCATGTAAGAGTTAACTTACCGAGTTTATGAATGTCCGGGATCGTCTATTCGAAGGCGTGGCTTCCCGTCCACCTTTTCTCCTCTCTGTTCGTCGGATTCTACGATCTAGATCCAATTCGAGGTGTAGAAAGAAAGAGGAGATGGTTAGGATTCGTTTTCGAATCGTTTATTGAACAAGGATTGGATCGAGACTTACCACGACTATGGAGATCCTTGGAAAAATTCGTCCAACAGCGTTCGTCTTGGTTTCGTGCCTCCGACGACTCCGGATTTAGGGTTTCGAATGTATAGAAGGTTGTAGGGTTTTGTAAACTCGTTCGGGGCTCCCAAGGGCTGTATTTATAGATTTCCTAAGTCCTAGGGCGTCCAACAACTGACCTAAAGGTCTTGGGTCGAGAGATGTTCAACCGAAAGTCGAAAAATCCGCGTTCGGGCGAGAGATTCACGCAACGGGCGAATCTGTCATGTGGCGCGGTCGTGGCGCGCTGTTTCCCCTTCCACCGCGCGGCCACCGCGCGACACTCGCCTGGACTTCGGTCCGGGCGGGTCGTGCGATCCGTCGTGCTTTTCCGCCTCTCTTTCGGGTTTCTATCCCTCTATGCTCCCGAATTCCGATTTCCGGGGTATATTCGGGCTTCTACTTTCTCTCTAAATTTATTCTCGGGTGTAATTGGATGTTTTGGACTCGAATCCTCGAGTTCATTAGTGTCGGGTTTCGGTGTACAATTTATTTACTTTTCTCCTATTTAATTAAATTCATTTTTGAGTTAAAATCTTATTTCTCATTTCCTTATCTTTATTTATTTATTTATTTGCTGGATTCATTTATTTATTTATGGTATTTATTTTATTTATTATTTATTTATTTAATTATTGTTGTATTTTATGTGGGAAAATTCTCGGGTATTACAGTCTACCCTCCTTAAGAATCAACTTCGTCCTCGAAGTTGTGTTTCGGCTTTTCTCGTGCTAAAGGTCTTGTTAAAGGTCTTGTGTTTGTTTTATTATGTTGTGACTGAACTTAGAATTAAAACTTCTAAGCTGCCTACGTACCCGGTAAAGGGATCAAGCTATAACGTAGTTCAACACAAGTTGAATTTGCTTATTTATGATTTAGGATACATGATATCGAGTCGAACTCCAAAAATAAATAATTACGGGGTATCACATCCTCTCCCCCTTAGGACTTCAGTTATGTCCCCATAACTGCCTACTCATTATTCTCAAGAGGGTTCGGGTTTTGGTCTTGTTCCTCGTCCCTCTCTCCTTGCCGAAGGTTCACCAAATCTACTCTGGCGTTCGACATCCACCAGCCTTGTGACCAAGCTTGCCGCACCTACGGCAGGTTCCAGGCTTCGGGCATTGGCGCACCAGATGTGCATGGTTGCATCGTGGGCAACGTGGTATAAACGCACCACGGTTGTCGTCTCCCCCATCGTTGAGACCTTTATTTCCTCTCCTTCGGGATCCATTGTCTTTCCTAAAGTTGTTGTTGTCTTACCGATCCTTCTTCTCAAGTCCTTGCGAGTCCTTGCTCGACTCACCATGTTCCTTACGCTTCAATTGCTGGATTCGAGCAATTGATACGGCGCGATCATATATCGTCTGCAGGTTCGTGAATTGTCCTACTGCAAGTATCTCCCGGATACTAAGGTTCAGACCCATCTCGAATTTCTGAGCCTTGTCAGAGTCGGTTGGTACTATCCTCGCAGCGAATCGTACTAGCTCTTTGAATTTGCTGTAGTACCCTTGTACCGTTTGTGCACCTTGCTTTAAGTTGATGAACTCCTCGTACTTCGCAGTCCTGGTGCTCAGTGGGTAGAATCTTTCCCTCAAAGCTTCCTTAAGTTCTTCCCAAGTATAGGCTTCTTCGTCTTCCACTGAATTTGCTTGGAGATTTTGCCACCACTCATCGGCTTCGCCTCCTAGGTAGTAGGTCACTACGTGTATCTTCTCCTCATCAGGGCACTTGATAGCGTTCAAGAGCTTATCAAAGGTACGGATCCAACCTTCCAACTTGGCCGGATCCTCTTGGCCGTCATAATGGGGTGGGTTGTAGGGGTTCACTAATGCCAAGTAGTTGACCCGGGCTACTGGCGGAGGCACTGTTTGTGTCCTATGCACCTCGGCATTTCCCAATGCTATAAGGAGTTCCTCTACAGATTTTAAACGTGCTTCCATATTATTGGGCGCTTGAGGCACTTGCTCTCCTAGGTTCTGAGGACTTCCACTGTTGTTGGGCGTGTTGGAAAGGTTAGCGTCAGTGCCGTTTGGACTCACCTTCCTTGGTTTCCTCCTAGGCGCCATTTTCTGTTACACGTGTATAGATTAGCTTATCTTGGTTTAGGTAGATCGCTCGAATGAGACGTTTCGTAAATTTCTAATCTCAAATTTTCGGGTCTGTTGTTTGGAAATCCAAACAAGATTTTTGGAATAAAGAGTGTTTTAATAAAACTTGATTTTCTCATTGTTCCCCATGAGGAAGTTTTCTAATTTGTACAAGGGTAGGAATGGCTAAGGTCGAGGATTGTTATGATTAGGCGAACGCATAGATGAACGCGATCTAGAACTAAGGCAAGATCAGTCTCTAGTTATGGTTTCTAGTTCGATGTCATGCCTCAAGATTATATAGGTGTAACAAGAGATCTAAGTTAATATTCGCCAAGATTCTAGATTAACTTCGCCAAGATTCTAAGTTGAAATTCGCCAAGATCCTAAGTTCTCTACATAAAAGAGATGCAATATGCAAATGCGAGTGATGATTTCCCCCCAAAAGTAATTCATGCACTATATATATATTTTTTTCCATGGGTTTTTAAAATAAAAATTCGTTTCCATGGAAATAATGCTTTAAAAATTTAACATAATAGTTAAAATTCTTGGACCTCTATAATGGGTCAAAAATAATTATCATTTGGGCTCAAAAATTATTTGGGCTAGGAAACTTTCAAAATAATAATTTGGGCTTCTATAATAATAATTTAAAAATAATTATGGTTTAAAAAAATAATAGTTTAATAATAATAATAATAATATAATAGTTTAAAAATATTCGGGCTCTGATACCAACTTGTAACACCCCGGTTTTTGGTCACCCAGGTCGGGTGTCACCGCCACACCTCCCTAGCAAGACACGGTTTCTCCGAGCTCACTAAAGAGATGCAAGGCTATGGTTTTTCAGAATTTAAAATATTCAAACAGCCCATTCTTATATAATTTGAAAATAATACATCGAAGTTGCAGCGGAAAATAATAATTATATATATAATGCAGCGGAATTTAAAAATACGGCCCACATGGCCAAAACACAGGTTAAACAGGCCCGTTCGTGCAAATTCTAGTCTAAGCTAAATTTAAAATATAGTGAAATTCCCCAAAATTTCCACGTATGCATATGAGGATGCATATTCTTCACACTCTGTAGAATAAGGAAAAAAAAATATGGTTTGGGTCAGCACTACGTGCTGAGTAAGTTAACTACTACATAACTGTGGGGTTTCAAAGCCATTATTTAATATTTAATTAAAACATGTGTATAATTTAAATAATTCATGTAATCGCATAATTTAGAAGACATGGATTTGTAAGATCATAGATATAGCTTGCAACGTAATTAAATAAGTTGCCATAAATTTAAAACACAAATTATCAAGGATTTAATTGGATTCCCTTATCGATGTCTTGTTTCGTTTCTTTTACCGATCACCACCGCTAGGGCTCTTATGTCCGCCAGCCTTACGCCTGGGCTCTTATGTCCACAGGTATCATGGTCGATCTTTTAATTAGAGTTAATCCGTCCGCTAGCCATACGATCAGTGTTTCGCTAGGGCTCTTACGTCAACCTAGACATACACTTGGGCTCTTATGTCCCAAGCCGCAGAGAACATTGACAGTATCTAGCTTAGTCATAACCCACAATATTTTAATCTTCTCGTTTCGTGTCTCGTATGTCAAAGTATTTCTATCCGTTTCAACCTCAAAGGCTAATTCCACCGTTTCAACAAGATTTCAAGTTTTGACTCGGTCAACCACAGTTTACTCTAAAATTCTTCTAAAATCAGATTTAATTTCAAAAATTCCGAAATTTCACGACTGACTCCAAACCGTCGAGATCTACAACTTTCGTGTTTTAACTTTTTCAATCCGAGATAACTAAATAGGTCAAAAACGTCAATTTTCGTCAGATTAAAAATCTGTCCGCGTTTTCACACAGCAGTTTAAAAGTTTCGAGATCTACCATAGCAAATGAACTCTAAATTTGATGAAATTTTACAGAGATCATCTTAAGACAATTATCTACAACTTTCATGTTTGGCCAAAGATCTAAAACAGTCTAGATCCTATGTCAAAAACGTGATCAAGATCATTCCTAAGTTCTGTCCAAGATTTCGAGATCTAGATTTAAACAGTTCGGTTTCGATGGGATTTCACATATCAAATCGTCTCTAAAAATTCTCAAATATTTACAGTAGCTAGATCTAAGTCTTAGGAACTTTTTTCGTGTTTTAAGTTTTCCCGTTTGAGTTCGTTTTAAGGTTCGGAAAAATTCATCAATTCTGTTGCGCCGATAGAAAGTTTAGATTGACAGATTTACGGTTTCTTGATAATCTTTTAGTTTTGAATGTTTTAATTCATCCCAAAACCATGTAAGAGTTAACTTACCGAGTTTATGAATGTCCGGGATCGTCTATTCGAAGGCGTGGCTTCCCGTCCACCTTTTCTCCTCTCCGTTCGTCGGGTTCTACGATCTAGATCCAATTCGAGGTGTAGAAAGAAAGAGGAGATGGTTAGGATTCGTTTTCGAATCGTTTATTGAACAAGGATTGGATCGAGACTTACCACGACTATGGAGATCCTTGGAAAAATTCGTCCAACAGCGTTCGTCTTGGTTTCGTGCCTCCGACGACTCCGGATTTAGGGTTTCGAATGTATAGAAGGTTGTAGGGTTTTGTAAACTCGTTCGGGGCTCCCAAGGGCTGTATTTATAGATTTCCTAAGTCCTAGGGCGTCCAACAACTGACCTAAAGGTCTTGGGTCGAGAGATGTTCAACCGAAAGTCGAAAAATCCGCGTTCGGGCGAGAGATTCACGCAACGGGCGAATCTGTCATGTGGCGCGGTCGTGGCGCGCTGTTTCCCCTTCCACCGCGCGGCCACCGCGCGACACTCGCCTGGACTTCGGTCCGGGCGGGTCGTGCGATCCGTCGTGCTTTTCCGCCTCTCTTTCGGGTTTCTATCCCTCTATGCTCCCGAATTCCGATTTCCGGGGTATATTCGGGCTTCTACTTTCTCTCTAAATTTATTCTCGGGTGTAATTGAATGTTTTGGACTCGAATCCTCGAGTTCATTAGTGTCGGGTTTCGGTGTACAATTTATTTACTTTTCTCCTATTTAATTAAATTCCTTTTTGAGTTAAAATCTTATTTCTCATTTCCTTATCTTTATTTATTTATTTATTTGCTGGATTCATTTATTTATTTATGGTATTTATTTTATTTATTATTTATTTATTTAATTATTGTTGTATTTTATGTGGGAAAATTCTCGGGTATTACAGTCTACCCTCCTTAAGAATCAACTTCGTCCTCGAAGTTGTGTTTCGGCTTTTCTCGTGCTAAAGGTCTTGTTAAAGGTCTTGTGTTTGTTTTATTATGTTGTGACTGAACTTAGAATTAAAACTTCTAAGCTGCCTACGTACCCGGTAAAGGGATCAAGCCATAACGTAGTTCAACACAAGTTGAATTTGCTTATTTATGATTTAGGATACATGATATCGAGTCGAACTCCAAAAATAAATAATTACGGGGTATCACAATCTTAGAGCGGCATTCATCCACCTTGGACTCCGGGAAGTACTTTGTCAAGAAGTTTCTGATCACGTCTTCCCATGCAGACTTCTGATTCACGGGCAGTGATTTGTACCATGTTCTCGCCCCGCTAGTCAGGGAGAAAGGAAACAGCCTCAAACGAATGGTGTTAGCAGATACATTCTGGTTTTTGATCGTATCACATAGTTCCAGGAAAGTCTGCAGATGATTATGGGGATCTTCATGACTTGCTCCTGCGAACTGGTTGCTCTGAACAAGATTGATGAGGGCTGGCTTTAATTTGAAATTCCTGGCCAAGAATGGAGCTTGTCCAGGAATGTTCAAATACGGTTCCAGAATGGGCTGCATATAGTCAGCTGCGGCTGCCTGTTGATTGTTCCCTGGCCATCCTTGGTATTGTTGTGGGTAAAAGTTCGGATTCGGATAGTAATTTCTGGGATCATTGAAATCGTTAGGGTTAGGATGATTCTGGTTTTGGTTAAACTGGGGGTCTGGAAATTGAGGGTTCTGAAAATTTTGGTTATCAGGATTATTCTGGTTAAGTGGGTTGTTTTGGGGGTTTTGGTGGTTTGGGTTGGGTGGAGGCATCTCGAAGGGTTGCTGCTCGAGATTTGGGGGATTCTCACCTCCCTGAATGACCTGAGGGGGGAGGTCCTCCAAGTTCTCAACGTCAACGTCTTCCGGGTCCTCTTGGATGTTTTGGAGTGGTTGGTTAAGTGGAATGTTTGGGGGATTGCCATGGTTATCCGCCATGTCTGAGATGTCACTGCTTGTGCTTGGAGAGAGGAGAGCTTGTCTTTCCCATTCCTTTCTTTGTCTAGCTTCCGCCCTCAGACGACGAGCTGTTTTCTCGATCTCTGCGTTGAACGGGATCTCGGCTGGAGTCTCCTTTCTCTTTTGCATAGAACAGAGGTCTTAGCTATGACAGTACCTGCACATTCCCCAGGTTAGAATCGGTTTCGGGGTGAATATTTATATTTATATTTATAAGCTAACTAGGAGCAATGAGGAATGTAATTCTCTAATAACACGGCGCTGCATCCTCCCCGGAACGGCGCCATGAAACTTTTGACAATT
Source organism: Hygrophila difformis (assembly GCA_030278955.1). Classification (NCBI taxonomy): domain Eukaryota; kingdom Viridiplantae; phylum Streptophyta; class Magnoliopsida; order Lamiales; family Acanthaceae; genus Hygrophila; species Hygrophila difformis. The sequence goes on from JAOANR010000009.1 coordinate 22,666,708, forward strand.
TTATATTCCACTTTTTATTACTCATATGAGGTACTCTGATTTCAAACGGCGCTGTGAACCTCCCTGGCATGAAACTTTTGACAACTTTCACGGTACAGCCGGGATAGATAGTTCAATCTTAACCTTTAGTCTGTCACACTGAAGGTTCCTGGCATTTTGCATCATGTAACTTATCATATTTCCATGTCATGAAAATCCGCGCCATGAAACTTTTATCACATTCCCACTATATGAGCATTTTCTAAAAGATCATAATCCTGGTTTCCGATTTTATTTAATGAAACCAATTTATGAAGGCGGAGTTGGGATTAAGGATATATTTATAAGTTGTCAAGTTTTTATTACTCGTGTTAAGAAACTGTGGCCCGAAAGCGCACGGTGTCAAAAATTGCAGTAATTTATAGTAAGACCGGATCGTTCACTGGAGGATGTGCGATAGAAGCAGGGCCCACGTCGTTTTACTAGATTTTCCATTCGTATTGCTCCAATGGGTTTGAAAAGTGATTAACAACTACTGACATGAATTTAAACTAAGCTATAAAAGCGTTTAAATTTACTCTACAAAGCAAATAGGTCTATTCTAGAAAGCTGGTAAAGTTATTCTAAAAAAAAAGCGATAAACACTATCTAAGAAAGCAGTGAAAATTTACACTATGCTAGCTATGAAGCTATATCACAGTGTAGACAGAAGGGACAGGAAGATAAGAATAAAAATTGGACAAGATTTAGATACAACAGTATTAAACTTCCATTTTTATACACAGATCTTGGCTTGGGATAATTCTATCAGATAGCTAATTCTCATGCTCTCAATACTGCTTTCCCTTTAACAGACAGGTACTTACAGTATGAGTTTACATGTTCTTAAGACCGCAAAATTCTAAGGTACCACAAATTCGTAACTGCCCTGGCCTGGGTGTGTTACTTCATCTGTGGTGGATAAGCAACACCTAACAAATCATTTATTGAAATGCCAAGTACTACTATCATTCTCCCATGTCACACCCAAAGATTCTAATTAAGCCCTGAACTATCCCTTAACTATCAATCCTAGTAGCAGTTACGCAACTCTCAATACAACCGAGTGACCTCTAATGAAAGCATTTAAAAGAAAGCGATAAAGAAAGCATTTAAAACCTATCACTCGGAGGTTTTGAAGGTCTGACCCTGGTAGTAAAAGACAGCTCCCCATCAGAATGAAGGGGTATGGATCAAGAATTCCCGGCTCTTGGTGAACAACTCGCAGTGTTCACTTCCTTCCGGGTGATTATGAGATACAAACTAATGAAACAAACTAATAAATTAGTTCGTTCCGGATGCACTCACTCAAAACTCAAAAATAGGCTTTGGCAGAAGAGGATAGCAGTTGAAAGAAAACTCAACCCTATCTTAGAAAATAACCAAGGCCTGGATGATGTTCCTCTAAGATTATTTACTACACTGTATTTGAGTCCAAGTGGACCCCATCTCGGTGTAATATTTAATCTTAGATTTCCAACAAACAGCAATTTTGGAAAATAAAAGATTTGAAAATCATTCCCTAAACAGGTACTAGACTCTCAATTAAAACACAGATCCTTTCAGTCTAGATGAGACCTAATCGCTGACTCTGCTTCTAATTTCCCGAAATCAACCCTTGATAGAATATGAATTAGTCATAACTAATGAATTTATCCCTTACTCAGATCCGGATTTTATAAAGAGATTTTTGTTGGAAATTTAATATGCAATATCTGTTTTAAATCTATGCTTCTGTTGTCCAAGGGAATGATCCCAAAATATTATAGACCACGATAGTACATAATATTATCATGCATAAAGATACATGGAAGTGTAAAATTAACTGACCCAAAATATAGGGGCGGGTCTAGACAGAAGGTGAAACACAGATATGAGGTGGTCAGGAGACCAAAGTAATGGCAGAATAATCGGGTGGACTGTAAACATCTACAGGCCAGTTTCCCAATTACTCGGATGGAGCGAATTTAGACAGCTTAGACCCTGTAATGGCAGTGTCAATGCCAGTTGGGCCTCCATTGTCTGTGAATTCGGATAAAAACCTACATGCTTCCTCTCTGCAGTACTTATCAGCTAATGTTGACAGACATTAGCAGAGTTTTATTACAGATCGGAATTTGGGTTGGAAATTAAGGTAAATAAAATAAAACTGTATCCGGATGGAAATCAGTTGAGCAGCTGTTTTAGTCCCGGATGGACGAACCGCCAAGGCTTCCACTGACTGTCATCCAGACCATGCAAAATAACACTTAGTAACCAATACCCAGAATACGAGCTAGTTATCCGTGAGGGAATACCCGCCAACATTAGTCTGATGTATTCTTTACTAATTGTTACACACAATACGCAAAAGACAAAATAAAATAAGGTAAAGAGGAGAACTTGCATGAGAGACATTGGTTTCTCATGCAAGGTGATGGAATCAGTCCATAATAGATGTCTTAAATAATCCCTCCTACCATAATTAATTAATTACAGTCCGGATTATCAGTTTAAGACATCATGATTTTATTTATAGAAAAATATTTTAATGAAAATTGAACAAAGGTCCCCGAATCTCGACAATTAGTGATTTAATTATTGCTAATTAGAATCATCAATCATTAATGACTAGGGGGTTCAATTAATTAACAGGTGGAAATGGAGAATCAAAATTTTGGCAGCAAAACGCCTTATATTGCAATTCTAGGGTATTACATCTTAATCCGTGGGATTCAGATGTGAGTTTTTGCAATATAATGGGGGTAGAAGATGAGAATTTTGGGATTAAATAGGGAGGAGGATTCTGTGGAGATACCATAAATGGTGTCATGGACCTAGACCCTCGACATGGGTGCCTCGACAGGTTTACAGAAATTTGGGCAGAGTTTCACCTTGTGTCACTAAGCAAAAGTTGTGTCGCGGACCGTGGGTCCGCGACAGGTGTTTAGCGACACAGAGTTGCCTCTGGAAATTTCTAAGTATTTTGGTTCCCAGTCGCTATCCTGGAATTGTGTCGCGGAGCATGGTTCCGCGACAGGATGCCTAGCGACTGGGGTTTTCAAAATAAATGTGCATGGCATAATTTCCTGTCTCAGAATAAAGGTTGAGTCGCGGACCATGGGTCCACGACTAGGGTGTTCCGCGACAGGAGCCATGCAGATGAAAATAACAAGAGTTTGGTTCCTGGTCGCTAAGCATGGTTGAGTCGATGACCGTGGGTCCGCGACAAGATGTTTGGCGACCAGGGGTTTTCAGATAATGGAGACAAGTGTCCTTAGACATCCATGTCGCGGAACACCCTCCTGTCGACAAACGTGGCTTGTCGACAGGAGTCGGTTGGCGACAAGGGTGGTTCAGGACCCAAGTCAGTAAAAGCAAAGTTGAACAGTAGCATGCAAAAAGTGTGATCTCACCCCATTTCAGATTAAAAAGCTATTCTAAGCCAAAAACACCCAAACAACATTTAAAAATAACGAGAACATGCTTGATCAGAAATAAACCTATCTAGAACAATATTTAAAATAGAGCAACATCCTAATCTAGGGTTTGATCACACACGTACATGAATGCCATCCACAAAAGTACAATAGGCATAATAATAGGAAATGGGGTTAAATGACTCCAAAAAGGAAAAATGAAAGCATAAAATCCATGGGGTGTGAGACCCATTTCATGATTTGGAACACGTTTGGTGAATATTTTCCCATATTATTAAATGGGGTTTGTTAATACCCATCAATTGGGTAATACAAACCCTAAATCAAGCTTAATAACAAAAACGAAACTGTGAACAGTGGCTACCTAAGCTATTTAAATCAAGAACAGAAGTATAAAACTACTCTAAGCTAGGCTAATGCAAGAATTAAATAATACAAAAAAAAAAAAACTAAGCTAAGAACTACCTAGAGAGAATTCCTTCAATCTGTCTTCAAGAGAAATGAAAAATCTAACCCTGAGCTCATGGGGGTCTCCTCATATTTATAGGAGTGGAGCCCTAGGCCCATGGGCTTGATCTGAGGCCCAATTTGTCTCAAGACATCACACACATCACAACTTTGTCGCGGGACTGGGCTGCATGTGGCAAGGCTTCTCGACTGGGTCTTGTGTCTCTATCCGTGTCCGTGTCGCGGAAGCATGGACCGCGACAGGGGTTCCTCGACTGGGGTGTGGCTTGGCCTCCAAGGTGTTGGTGGCGCGGAGCTTGGTCGTGTCGCGGAACCATGGTCCTCGACCAGGGTTCCTCGACTGGAGGTTCCCAGACTGGTCTTCTTCTCATGTTGCATGCTGGTCGCCATTCTCTCCTGTGTCGCGGAACCATGGTCCTCGACCAGGGTTCCTCGACAGGTGTTCCCAGACAGAGCTGAATGGGTCAGATGGGCCAAAGTTATTATTTTTGTGGGCTTTTCTATCTTTCCCATCTTTTTGTATTTTTGTGGGCTTGTGTTATTCTTTTGCCCATCTTTTTCATTCCTTTTTCTTTTCTTTTCTTTTTCTCATGTTTTTGGATTTTTCTAACATAAATATGTAATAAAATTACATATTTGTGCATTTTTCATACCAGCTCAATATTTTTACAATTATGCATAAATCAGTCCAACTCGACTGCTTTCTTATTTAATATAGGACCGGAATGCGATCAAATGCCCGTTTCAGACACGGAAATGGATTGAAAATAATGGTCATTTCTGGCCATTATCAGCGACGGGGAAGGGAGGAGGTTGATGAGGTTGAGGATGGGGGCCGCGTCGGAAGGAGGGAGATGGGATGAGGATGGAGGCTGGCCGCCGGCCGGCGGCGGGGGCGGGGGAAAATTAGGGTTAGGGTTAGGGTTGGGGTTTGGGCTGGACTGCAAGTATTGGGCTAATGTGGTTTTGTTGGGCTTGAATGGATTGGAAATTGGATTGGGCTCAATGAATACTTGGGTTAAACTGCCAGATCAAATTAAATTGGACCCAATTCACCTGCAATTAATTAATTACACTTAATTAGTGGACCAATTATTTCTTAATTAAGGCAGAAAATGGAAATATAAAATAACCATAAAAATTATAAATATATACATCAAAATATAAAATAAAATAAAATAATATAAATATGTAAATTTGTTCCACTTGATTATTTAGCTTGTGTTCCGTTTAATGGATCCGTGTTCCACCGAACAGATACTACCAAACCATAATTATCAAATGTGGAATTTTAATATTTTTATCATGTTTTTGGATTTTTTATATAAAATTAATGAAAATAACAATATTTTTGTATTTTTCAATACCAACTTATTATTTATACAAACTTGCATAAATCTGTTAAATTCAACTGCTTTCTTATTTACATAAGACCGGAATGTGATCAAATGTCCGTATTAGACACGGAAATAGATTGAAAATAATGGTCAATTTTGGCCATTATCAACATCCTCACATTTAATACTGATCGTCCCCGAGCAGTCAGAGTCAGTGCTCCTAAGAGCATAGACGCTGCATATTCAATCTATTTTCGTGGCTTCAAAATTTCATTCTTTTTAGATTGGGATAAGACAATCGAAAACTACAAGTATTAAATTCTCTTGATTGCAGTGTTTAATAAAATGATACTTCTCACTTAATCAGGCCTACAAATCAGTCATTATTGATAATTCTTCATGAACATCATGTTTAGAAAAATTCATTGATTTAATTTTAGAATTAAAGCATGACATGAACATAAATTAGAAATGAGGCCTCACATATAGTATAAGCGGAAATTTCACTCACTCTCAAATTTGGGTTTTAATCACGAACGCTCATAATCAAATTTAATTAAATTATCCCATAAGCTTGCGATTGGACCAACTCGCCACCGGCTCATTTCTTTAAATCAAGATCATGAGGTCTTATTCAAGGGTTATAACGGGGCATACGGTTGTAACATTTGGTAAGAAAGGGAATTATTGGGCTTAGAAGTGGCAAGAATTAATTCTATCATAACTTGGCATATTTATTTAAAATTTATGATCATCAATGTTTATTCTTCTTTCTTTTGCTTTTCTTTTCATATTGCATGACATTAGACTATGTCTAATTTGTTTTGTCATTTGCAATTTATTTGTGTTGAATTGAATTCAACATATTTTCCTTTCTTTCTTTCTTTCTTTTTTTTGATCGGATTTTTGAATAGCGATTGAAATTTTGTTGATGATCAAAAATTGTAATGCCTTGATAAAATTCATTCTTGCCCACTTGGGTTTGAATTTTTTGGTCTTTTTGAAGGCTAGGAAGAATATAGAGGGTTTCAAATAAAAATTAGGCTTAAGGCTCAAATTGGTTAATCCTAAAGGGAAAATATTTTTGGTTTGGAATTCAAACGAAGGCCAAAAATTTGGGTTTTCTAGGTGCCTCGATCATATGCTCGATTTTTGGAATATGGCATGGTCTTGAATCGGTCCCAATCGCAAGTTCTAGTTTCCTTTAATCAAAATGATTTTCACACATCAAAGAAAAGAAATGAGTAAAAATGACTCATGGCTCAAATCTCACAAGGAATGGTTCATTCATGTCATACAATATTCTTAAATTTAATCTTTGAAAAATTCTTGCAATCTATTCAATTAAATTCTCAATATGAAAATTCATTACTCAACAAGATGATGATATCATTAAATTTTTATAGCTCAAAACCTCAAAAATTCATATCATGCATGTCTTCAGTTATATTATCCCAATTTAAAAGTTTGAAAATTTAATCATAAACCAAAATCAAATATGTGAATCACTGACAGATTTATGCATGCTTTGCACTGGGTTTAAAAATAAAATAATAAAATAAACAAAATAAAAATAACGCACTTTTTTTTTATTTAAGTGAAGAATCAACATCCTCACATTTTGAGCCTTGCTCGAAATGTGAGTAAATCAATTCCTACTTAAACAAATTATCAGAATCAAAATAAAATAAAAGAGGAGGGAGGGAGAGAGAAGATATTAACATAAAAGATAGAAAAATAATTCCGATAGCCTTTTTCGTCAAACCAATTAAATGTTCGACAATTTTGGCAATGTGGAATCGTTTGGTTCGTCGAACGAGGCGATTGTTCGATGCCCAATACTTAAGAAAAATTCTGATTTTCATCAAAATTGTTCAATCACATTTTTGAATTTTATAGAATTTAATCTACTATATTTACTTGCATAAATTAGGTCGGATTGATTCTGTTCTTATAAAAGTTATTCCGAATTTTAAATTGCTTTAAATTCCAGGAATACTTTCAATTAATCGCAGGATCGATCCAACCGGGAACCTGTTTTGGAGCTTTAATTTTCTTTTTGTAGTTCCACAAATTCCTGCAAAGCAAACACAGAATAAGGTATCGGGTTTTCTCAAAAAATATCAACATCCTCACATTTAGAGTCTTAGTACTCTAAATGTGAGTTAATTGATTAATACCCGAATTATTTAATATAATATGCACAAGAGGTTTATATATATATATATATGATTTTGACTTGCAAAAATTTAGGTTGGACTAATTCTGTGCTTGTGAAAATTATTCCGGATTTTAAATTTTTTTGAATTCCGGATCTAATCTTCGGTCAATTACAGAACTAATCCAACCGGGAACCTGTAGTCCGAAGGTCTGCTGCTCCATTTGTTATTTCACCAGTGATGAGGGCTTCCTCAGAGCAGTGATGGTAATGAGGTGGATGGCCGATGGAGCAGTGGTGGAGCTTCGTGGTCCGGATGTGGTGGATGATGACAAACACGTAGGTTTCACGTGTTGTGCAATTCATAAATGCAAATTAGTGCAGCCCCAATGCTACACTTCCACATTTACTCCTTATACCAATTTTGGTGGCTCCATGATTCCTGCAAGCAAAAATACCCAATTGGTTAGGTTTTCCCTTCAAATCAACATCCTCACATTTAGAGTCTTGGTACTCTAAATGTTTAATTGATTTGAGGGTACTTCTCTGTTCTGAAATAAATACACTAAATTAACACTAAACTAACTATGAGTAATCAGGAGTGTAATTCTCTTAATAAACGACGCTGCATCCTCCCCGGCAACGGCGCCATGAAACTTTTGACAAGTTTCATGAACACGAGTATTTTTACAAAATATATCAAGTTCGATTTATTAAATGAAGGGAGTTATGATTCATGGGAAGGGATTTAAGGATATATTTCACTTTTTATTACTCATGAGGGGAAACTTTGAGTTCAAGCGGCGTTATGGACCTCCCCGGCATGAAATCTTTGACAATTTCATGCCTTGAAGATCATTGCCATGAAACTTTTGACAAGTTCTCTCTTCATGAATATTTTCTGAAAAATTGTAATCCTGGTTTTCAATTTTATTTAATGAAACCAATTTATGAAGGCGGAGTTGGGATTAGGGATATAATTATAGGTTGTCACGTTTTTATTTACTCGTGTTAAGAAACTGTGCCCCCGAAAGCGCACGGAGTCAAAAATTGCAGTATTTATAGTAAGTACCGGATCGTTCACTGGAGGATGTGCGATAGAAGCAGGGCCCACGTCATTTACTAAGATTTTCCACTCGGTTACTCGATTCAAGTTTGTGTTTGATTATAAACTACTAGACAGAATTTAAACTAAATTATGAAAGCAATAAAATAAAGCAGATAAAATTATTCTAAAAAGCGAATTAAATTAATCTAAGAAAGCAATTGAAATTATTCTAAGAAAGCAATAAAATTATTCTAAGAAAGCAGATTTAAAATGAGACAGAAGGGACATGAAGAAAAGAATAAAGATTGGACAAGATTCAGATGAAACACAATTAAACTTCCATTTTGTTACGCAGATCTTAGCTTGGGATAATTCATTCAGTTAGCTAACTCTCATGCTCTCTATACCATGTTCCCTTTAACAGACAGGTACTTACAGTAAGAGTTTACATGCTCTTAAGGCAACAAATTCTAAGATACCACAGACTCACAACTGCTCCCGTCAGAGCGTGTCATTTATCTGTGGTGGACAAGCAACACCTGACACTCCATAGATTGAAATGCCAAGTACTCCCATCATTCCCCCGGTCACACCCAAAGATTCTAATTAAGCCCTGAACTATCCCTTAACTATCAGTCCTAGTAGCAGTTACACAACTCTCAATACAACCGAGTGACCTCTAACGAAAGCATTTAAAAGAAAGCGATAAAGAAAGCATTTAAAATCCTATCACTCGGAGGTTTTTGAAAGTTTGACCCTGGTAGTAAAAGAAAGCCCCCAGTCAGAATGACTGGGTGTGGATCAAGAATTCCCTATTCTCGGTGAACCGCTCGCAGTGTTCACTTCCCGTCGGGTGGTTATGAGATACAAACTAATGAAACGAACTAATAGATTAGTTCGTTCCGGATGCACTCACTCAGGACTCAAAAATAGGCATTGGCAGAGGAGGATAGCAGTTGAAAGGAACCCAACCCTATCTTAGAAAATAACCAAGGCCTATGTATTGTTCCTCTAGAATTATCTATCACACCGTATTTGAATCCAAGTGGACCCCATCTCAGTGTGATATTTAATACCAGATTTCCAACACACAGCAATTTTGGAAAATAATAGATGTTTGAAAATCATTCCCTAAACAGGTACTAGAATCTCAATTAAAACACAGATCCTTTCAGTCTAGGTGAGACCTAATCGCTGACTCTGCTTCTAATTTCCCAAAATCAACCCCCAGTCGAATGTGAATTAGTCATAACTGTGGAATTTATCCCTTACTCGGATCCGGATTTTATAAATGAATTTTTGTTGGAATTTTATCATGAGACATCTGATTAAAATCAAGACTCCTATGTCCAAGGGAAGGATCCCAAAATAATATTGACCACAATAGCTACATAATAATATCATGCATAATTTTATAAAGAAGTGTAAAATTAAATAACCCAAAATATAAGGTGGGTTTAGACAGAAGTTGGAACACAAAGATGAAATAGCCGGAGATGAGAAGAATTTATTTGGCTAAAAAGATGACTGAAATAACTGGGGTCATCCGAACTGCAAACATCTGCTATCCAGGTTCCAACTATTCCAGGTGGAACGGTTTTTAGACAGTGGAATGCCTTAAATGACAGTTGCCGCCGTCATCTTAGACTCCAATATCTGTGACTGGATAAAAACCCACATGTTCTATTACTGCAATAATTATTAGATAACATTGGCATATATCATCTAACATTACTACAGCTCCATATTCGGGTTTGAAATTAAAATAAAGAAAGAGAAACTGTATCCGGATAGGGGTCAGCTGAGCAGCTATTATAATCCCGGATGGACGAACCGCCAAGGCTTCCACCGACTACTATCCGGACCATGCAAAATAACATCTAGTAATTAATATACAGACCACGAGCTAGTTTATCCGTGTGGGAATACCCGCCAACATTAGTCTGTTATATCTCTTACTAGCTATTTTACACAACACAGAAAAGACAAAATAAATAAAAGAAAATATTTTTGGGTCATCTTGTATGAGAGACATTGGTTTCTCATGCAAGGGTATGGAATTAAATCCATAATTACTCTTTGTGTCTAAATAATCACTCATTCCATAATTAATTAATTAATTACAATCCGGATTATATACTTAGATCATTAGAGTTTAATTTTATAGAAAAATCTTTTAATGGAAATTGAACAAAGTTCTTTATATCAATTTAATCATGGGTTGAGATCATTAGATTTCAACCTCAAAAATATTAATATAAAGGTCCAATTAATTAATGGGGTGAGATGGAGAATAAAAATCTGGCAAAAAGGTGCCAAGCCTGTCGAGGAACAGAGTTTGTGTCGTGGACCATGGGTCCGCAATTTGACAGTACCTGCACAACCCCCAGGTTAGTAACGGTTTAAGAATATATACAAGAACTATCTATGAGTAAATCAGGAATGTAATTCTCCTAGTAAACGGCGCTGCATCCTCCCCGGCAACGGCGCCATGAAACTTTTGACGAGCTTCGCCAACACGAGTAATTTTCTGAAAATTCCTTTACTGGTTTATTGCTTAAGGAGGAAACTGTGATTTCAAATGGTGCCTCGAGAGTCCCCGGCAACGGCGCCATGGAACTTTTGCTCAAGTTTCATTTTGCTACTGGGGGGTTGAAGAACCATCTAAATACAATTTCCAAGTTCGGATTTATTAAATGAAAAGAGTTATGATTGAGGGAAGGGGTTTAAGAATATATTAAGATTTCCCTTTTTATTACTCCTGTGGGGTTCAAACAGCGTTGTGGTCCTTCCAGCCATGAAACTTTTGACAAGTATCACGGTGCAACCGGGATGGACCTTCAGTCTGTCACCCTGAAAGTCCTAGGTATCTGCACCATAATGCTTCTCTTAATTTCATGTCAAGAAGATACCTGCCATGAAATTCTTGAACATCTTCCCACTGTATGAGTATTTTCCCAAAATGTTGTTTTTATTTACTCGTGTCAAGAAACTGTGCTCCCGAAAGCGCACGGGTCAAAAATTGCAGTAATTTATAGTAAGTACCGGATCGTTCACTGGAGGATGTGCGATGGAAGCAGGGCCCACGTCGTTTACTAAGATTTTCCACTCGGTTACTCGTTTCAAGTTTTGCAAGGGTTTCTAACAACTACTTGACATAATTTAAATCAGATCATGAAAGCAGTAAAAATTATTCTACAAAGTATGGTAAATTAGATCGAGGAAAGCAATTAAATATATACTACGAAAGCAATATAAAATTATGCTACACTATCTAGAAAGCAGATTTAAATATGACAGAAGGGACAGGGAGGAAATAATAAAGATTGGACAAGATTCAGATGAAACACAATTAAACTTCCATTTTTAATACACAGATCTCAGTTTGGGATAATCCTCTAGTTAGCTAACTCTCATGCTTTCTACACCATGTTCCCTTTAACAGACAAGGTACTTATGGTGAGAATTTACATGTTCTTAAGACAACAATATCTAAAATACCACAGACTTATAACTCCCTTCACAGGCCTTGTGAAGTTACATTACATATCTGTGGTGGATAAGCAACACCTAACATATCATTAGTTGACATGCCAAGTACTCCTATCATTCCCCCATGTCACACCCAAAGTTTCAAATCAAGCCCCAAACCATTCCATAACTCTCAAACCTTTTAACAGATGGACAGCCCCTAATTCTTCCGAGTGACCTCTATGAAAGCATTTAAAGGAAAGCAGTAAAGAAAGCTGTAAAGAAAGCATTTAAATCTATCACTCGGAATCGTTAAAAACGTCTCTTTCCGTTAGTATAAAAGAGCCCCTGGTCTTGGTGACCAGATGCAGATCAAGAACCCCCGAGATATCAATAAGCCACAGGGCTTACAACATCTGGGTAGTTATGAGATACAAACTAAATGAAACAGATCCATAAATGAACCTATTCCGGATGTACTCACTCAAGACTCAATTCTAGACTTTGGCAGAAGAAGATAGTAGTCGAAGGAATACTCGACCTTACCTTAGAAATTCACCAAGGCCTATATGTTGTTCCTCTAATATTATTTATCACATCTCATCTACACCCAAGTGGATATTGACTTAATGCGATATCTAATATCAGATTTCCAACACACAGCAATTTTGAGAAGCAAATTGATATTTGAAAATCATTCCCTAGACAGGTACTAAACTCTCAATTGAAACACAGATCCTTTCAGTCTAGGTGAGACCTAATCGCTGACTCTGCTTCTAAGCTCTCAAAATCAACCCCCAGTAGAATGTGAATTAGTCATAACTGTTGAATTTATCCCTTACTCAGATCCGGGTTTTATAAAGGAGTTTTTGTTGGAAATTTACTATGCAGCATCTGATTTAAATCAAGACTTCTGTGTCCAAGGGGAAGGATCCCCAAAATAATGATATGACCGCAACAGCTACATAATAATATCATGCATACAAGTATATGAAAAGGAAAATAAAATACCCCAAAATATATGGTGAGGTTAGACAGAATGCGATACACAAAGATGGATTAGCCTGAGATGAGAAGAAATTGGCTAAAAAGAGTGCCAGAGATAGTTGGAGTTTTCCGGGCTGCAAACATCTGCTGTCCGGTTCCCAATTTTCCCAGATGACTAATTGTAGACAGAAAGAATGCCAAACAACGGTGACCGCCGTTATTCAGTTTTCCTTTGTCTGTGAGTGGAAAAATAACCCACATATTTCTTGCTGTAATATTTCTCAACTGATGTTGGTCGACATCAGTTGATACTATTGCAACTTGAATTCAGGTCAAGAAATTAAGAAAAAGAGAATTAAAACTGTATCTGATTAGGAATTGGCTGAGTGACTAATCGAAACTCTTAGTGAAGAGAACGCTCGCCGAAGCTTCCACCAACCACTAACCAGATCATGCAAAATAACAGATAATAATTGACACACAGAAGACGGGTTAGTCGATATCCCTGCGAAGGGACCTTTCACCAACATTAATCTGTGGTGTTTCTCATTATCCGTTCATACACACAATAAAAAGGAAAATTTGAAAATAAGGAAAATGTTTTTGGTATTGTGTGGGTGTCAAGCACACAATAAGTGAACACTAATAGGTTGAAATGTGTAATGGACATAAATCAGATGAATTGGGCCTAGGCCCAATACATCCATGCAACTTACACAAATCATGAAAGAAAATGTTTTTGGAGTTTTCAAAATAGAGGGGATAGTTCAATTCGAATTATTGGGGTAATTCGAATTGAGAATGCATGAAGAATGAAGTATGATCTTACCCAATTAATCCTTGCAAAGGAATGAGATATCATCTAATTCGAATTGTTGAGCAATTCGAATTAATTCGAATTGGACAACTCGAATTGATGAAGTCCTTTCCTTGCTCAAAATTGACTAAGGCATCTACCTCAAGGGGAGGGTGGATTCGAATTGTTCAGCAATTCGAATTAATTCGAATTGCACAATTCGAATTGGTAAGAGATGGAAAATAAACTAAGGCATGAGGGAATGGCAATGGATACAATGTGGGTTTTCAAGCCAATTCGAATTGTTGAGCAAATTTGAATTAATTCGAATTGGTTGGCAACCACATGAAGAGAAGAATTTGGCTATGCAATTCGAATTTCTTAGGCAATTCGAGTTAATTCGAATTGCCTCAATTCGAATCACATATTTTCAGACATCAACAATTTTTGTTCTCACAAGTATGGGTTAGGTGAACACTGTACTGTAATGATGGGTTTAGATTTACCAAATCCCTCATCTCACATCAATGTCATTTCACAGCCACCCTAGTGAGATTTTCAAGAAATAAACAAATACATGTCTAGTGGGTATTGGCCAGATTCAAACCCTATTTCTACAAACAAGAAATCAAAGATCAAAGAGCCTAAAACATCTAGTTATCTAAGAACTACATGAGTAAACTAAGAACACTCAAGTTATCTAAGGTAGCATGAAATATGATTAGGGCAGGAAGAATAAAACCTAAATATAAATTATAACAAACATTAAAAACATCTAAAACCTAAGAACACTTATTTGAAGCTCTAAGGCACTAAATCAAGCCAAAAACCCACCAAACATGCATTTATTAAGTTTGAATGTCAACTAGGACATAATAAATGTAACCTAGTTGAAACAAACAAACATACTAAGCATTTATTTCTAGGGAAAGCATTAAAGAGTGCCAAAACAAATGAATAGAACTATTTCTGGAAATTTTCCTTGTATTGACACTTGAAAGCAAAATAAAGAACCCAAAACCATCATTAGCTTGAGGGTAGGGTTTATTCTAACTAGAAAGCATGTAAAAATATGGAAAATGGCTACTCTAAGGGTTACACAAACTGCTTCTACACTACACTAAGATCAAAGCATGTAAAGATTACACTACTTGCAAGAAAAATAAACTAAACTAAACTAAACTACCTACCTAACCCTTAAGGGGTGTGCAACCTCCTGCTGTTCTTTTTGTCCCAAGCTGCTTTTTGGTTAAATTCTTGATCCCTGATTCTGTTGTGGAAGGTCTGCTTTTATAGACAATCTTCAAAACCCTAGGCCCACCAATGTTGTGCACAGCTTTCTTTGGATGAATTGTTGAGTGAAGTTCGAATTATCTCAACCAATTCGAATTAATTCGAATTGTGAGGTTTCTTCCTTGAGCTGGAATTGTAGCCTTCAGTAGTCAATTCGAATTGTTGTGAATAATTCGAATTGGTCTTTTCTCGAATTGGATGAGGGTTTCTGCTTGGCTTCCTTGCACTTGTTGGCAATTCGAATTGTTTGTGTTAATTCGAATTAATTCGAACTAGATAATTCGAATTGCATCTTCTTCTTGCCTTTGGGCTTCTTCTCTCTTCATTCCCTAATTCGAATTAATTCGAACTTGAACAATTCGAATTAGACTTCTGCATCCCTTCCAACACTTAACCATTTCTTTGCTCATCTTTAGCAATTCGAATTGTTGTGCAATTCGAATTAATTCGAATTGCCTACAATTCGAATTGTGCTTCAACACTTAACCAAATTTCAGTTGTGGGATTTTCAATCTTTTTCCCATCTTTTTGGATTTTTGTGGGCTCTTTTATTCTTTTGCCCATCTTTTCATTCCTTTTTCTTTTCTTTTTCCTTTTTTTATGTTTTTGGATTTTTCTAACACAAATACAATTTAAAATTGCATATTTTGTGTCTTTTTGTTACCGGCTCGATGTTTTTACAAACTCGCATTAATCTGTCAAATTCAACTGCTTTCTTATTGAAATAAGATGGAATCACGATCAAAATGTCCGTCTCAGACACGGAAATGGATTGGAAATATGGACAATTTTGGCCATTATCAGTGGGAAATAAGAGAAAATGAAATTTTGGAAATTAGGGTTGTCGTGTCGCGGAACAAGGAGTGTGTCGCGGACCATGGGTCCGCGACAGGGGTTCCGCGACACAAGGTTTGAAAATCCAACAAGGGCATAATTCCTGGTCGCGGAACAAGGGGTGTGTCGCGGACCGTGGGTCCGCGACAGGGGTTCCGCGACCAGAGCCCTTCCAAAATAAAATTACAAGTTTTTGAGTCCTCTGTCGCTAATCAAGAAGTGTGTAGCGGACCGTGGGTCCGCGACAGATGTTTCGCGACAGAGGGGTTTAAAAATTTTATAAAAATTTTGGCAGCATAACGCCTAATATTGCATTGCAGGGGAGTGCGTTGTGATCAACGGGAAAATTATGTTGCAACCCATGGGGTTACAACATGATGCAATACAATATAGGAGATGCAATTTTTAAATAGATATGCACAAACACTTTTAATATCATCCCTAGTTAGATCTAATGCACTAGAAGTAAAAATAAAATAAAATAAATAAAAAGTACTACCTAAAACTAAAAAGAACAAGAACAGGGTACTAAAATAAAAATAAAAACAAAGAACTAGCAACAGTAACACATTAAGTCCAACTATGCTTAACAAACCAAACAAAAAAATAAAGCCTACACTAAGTCTATCAAAGGATGAACATAAAGTGTTTATGCATTTTTTTATTAAATCTAAATAAAGCATTAAACCCTAACTAAAAATAATAAAAATGGTCAAGTGACCAAAAATGCAAAAATAAAGCAATAAATATTATGGAAATGATCCATAACAAATTTTTGGTGGAACATTTTCTTTATAACATCAAAAACCAAAATATGGTTTAATCACACCCATTAGTTGAATGTTTCAAACCAAAATACAAAAATAACAAACTGAAAATACAAATAAATATAAAAAGTGGCTACACTACTAGAAAACCCATTTATTGCTTAAAACTAACTAACTAAAACTGAAAATGAAAATTACATGGCCATGAAACCATTTATTCTAAGGTTGCTTGGGAGCACAGTGGTGCCCCCAAGGAGAAAAACAAAACTAATCTAAACAGTAATGGGTGTGTAGCTACTGTTCACTGAGGGTGGGAGGATATATTTATAGAGTAGAAGAGAAATAAGCCCTAGGCCCATTAGGCCCGTGTCACTAAGCAAAATGTTGTGTCGCGGAACAATTTGGCTAGGGACACAACACATAAAATTGCTTTTTAATTCAGGATTCTGCGCAGGAGGGGACGGGAGCTTGAGTCCAGCAAGATGAGGCAAAAATTCTCCACCCAGCTGGACCTCAAGTCCATGGAGCTTGCAAGTAATAGAGCATATGGGAAATTTGAATAACAAGTCACGGGATGGTCACGTGACTGGGGAGCTGCTCTTTGTTTTCTCTGGTCGCGGAGTGTGTGTTGCGGTCGCGATCCATGTGTCGCGGAACATTGTTCCGCGACAGACTTTGTGTCTTGATACTCCCAGTCTCTAACCATTTTCTGTCCAGGTCGCGGTGCACCCGGTCGTGGTCCATGGTATCTCGACCCGGGGTTTGTTTAGCGACACGAATTTTGTGTCTCTAAACATCCCCAGTCCTTAAGCAATTTCCATGTCTCTAAACACCCGGTCGCTATACATGGTATCTCGACCCGGATGTGATTTTTTCTTTCTCGACAATCTTTTTGTTTTCTCTTTACTCTTTTATTTTCTTTTCTCTTTCCTCCATTTATTTTCCCTTCCTTCTTTTCTTCTTTCTTCTTCATTTCTCTCGTTCCAATTTCTGTTTCCAGTTTTCAAAGTCCTTTCTTCTTCCTTCCTCTATTTCTATCTTCTCTTCTTCCTCCATTTTCGACAGCTCCTGTTTTCCGTTTTCTTTTCCTTCTTCTTCTTTGTTCTTTTTTTTTCTTTGCTCTTGTCTTCTGAAATTTGAGGATGAGGTTGGATTAGGGGGGCGGCGCTGGGGTAGTCGGAGCGGCGGCAGTGGCGGCGCTCGGAGGCGGGGCTGTTGGACGGAGATGGGGCGGCGACGGGTTGACTGAGGGGAGCGCGGGCAGTGGTGGAAGTAGCGGCGGAGCTCGGTGGTGCAGCGTTGGCGTTGGTCGGCAAGGATGGAGGGCGGCTGCGGCGGATCTGGAGACGACGGAGGATGAGGTGGAGATGGTGGTGTTTGATGGGAGGATGCGGTGGTTGATGAGGCGACTGAGGTGGGAGAGCTCGCGGGTGGTCGGATCTACAGAGGCCGATGGGCAGCTTGTCGCCAAGAGTGGTGGAGGTCGCCGGAGGTGGGTTGGCCGGAATGGGTGTAGGCGGCGGCGATTTGGAAAAATGGCGGCCGAGTTGCTCCACTGTTGGTGGTGGTGGCGACGGAGAAGGGAGGAGGTTGATGAGGTTGAGGATGGGGGCCGCGTCGGAAGGAGGGAGATGGGATGAGGACAGAGGCTGGCCGCCGGCCGGCGGCGGGGCCGGCGGCGGGGGCGGGGGAAAATTAGGATTAGGGTTAGGGTTGGGGTTTGGGCTGGACTGCAAGTATTGGGCTAATGTGGTTTTGTTGGGCTTGAATGGATTGGAAATTGGATTGGGCTCAGTGAATACTTGGGTTAAACTGCCAGATCAAATTAAATTGGACCCAATTCACCTACAATTAATTAATTACACTTAATTAGTGGACCAATTATTTCTTAATTAAGACAGAAAATGGAAATATAAAATAACCATAAAAAATTATAAATATATACATCAAAATATAAAATAAAATAAAATAATATAAATATGTAAATTTGTTCCACTTGATTATTTAGCTTGTGTTCCGTTTAATGGATCCGTGTTCCACCGAACAGATACTACCAAACCATAATTATCAAATGTGGAATTTTAATATTTTTATCATGTTTTTGGATTTTTATATAAAATTAATGAAAATAACAATATTTTTGTATTTTTCAATACCAGCTTATTATTTATACAAACTTGCATAAATCTGTTAAATTCAACTGCTTTCTTATTTAAATAAGACCGGAATGCGATCAAATGTCCGTATTAGACACGGAAATAGATTGAAAATAATGGTCAATTTCGGCCATTATCACAACACCATCTCGATGAGCTCGAATGACTCAGGCGACAACAATCTTGATTCATTTGAAGTGGACATCAGACCATTACACAAGAAAACTTGGGTAAACCTAACCTCACATAAATGATAGACTTATACAACAATTTTTCCCATTTCCATCAATAACATGCTTTGTTCTAAATAGACTATTCCTCTGCACTTTTGGCGACACCATGGCCTTGACTCAAAACAGAAATTATACATGAGGTTTGGGGATGCCAACAGATATTATGAAATGGACCTGAAGTATACACATGAGACCCGAAGAGGTTGCAGCGACTCATTGAAGACATCCTTCGGCTGGCGCCATTTCTTTGACCACTGCAACATGCTGGTGAATGAAACTTGGAAATTTACGATAATTTCCACCACTTCGGTCCTCAACATGATGATTTCCTCTTCCAAGCAGACGTCGTTCGCTCCAACCCTCCAACAGTTTGAATTGTATCCTAGCTCTATGGTTGTGTAATTGGACTCTTTGTGTTCATGCTGGACTTTTATTAATGGCAATTATGTAATTCAGACTAAATGTTTAAATTATCTACTTAGTGAATGACTTCTCTTCTATCTATTATAATGTTTACTATAAATAATTTTAACAATCTATTGCTTGTTACTTTTATTTCTATAGGAGTTTGGAGTTGCCATTGACCTTGAGGTTTAGAGATTACGAGATTTCCGTAGTATTTTGTTTGGTTCCTTACCCCAAAGCTTCTGTTCTGTTATTGCTTCTTCTCATTTCCCATTTTCTGATGACAAACTTCACTGAAGATGGAGCCAAGAAGAAAACCATTAAACTGATGAAACACCCTATATAGTTGTTCCTTGCAGAATAATTTGAGGTAACTGAAGTTTGTGAGCACAACTAACACCTATGTTCTATGCTATTTTGAAACTAGATCTAGAAAGATAAAACCCTTAATTGTGGATATTCAGGTTATTGCACTTGGACTTGAGGGGTTTCTCAATTTTCCAGAATGGCAAAATTCAAAAAGCATAGCAACAGTGGAGGTATGCTTTGTGACAAAAGATATAAATGTGATTAAGTGAAAACTTGGATTAACTTTTTGCATATGCATAAAATAGCTAGAAAAAAAAAAATTGCAAAGAAATCAAAGATGAAATTTGCTTTTAATCCTCTTAAGCATCACCAGGGTGAAAATTTAGATTTTATAGTATTTCTTTGTTTTGTTGATCAAACACGGCCAGGGTCATCTAAAACCATTTGTACAGTCACTGTTTAACCAATGTACATGGTGGTACTATAATAGTAGAGTCAAACATTGAAGTGTCAACATGCCCCACAAAACATGTTCATTCTACACTAAAATTGATGTATAGAAACCAAATCTTCTGATATTTTCCATACATTTCTATAGAAACAATTGATGTATAGAAACCAAATCTTAAATTGATGTAGTTGGTGATATGGGCTTCATTTTAAAATTGCTTTCTTCTGCTAGGGATTTCGTGTTGGGAGACAGGTAGGTCACTTTCTCAGTTGGTTTATATTACTTCTATACACTGTATACATATATATTTTACTGTATTGTTCCCGGGCTTATAATGAAAAAGCCCTAGAATTCATGAAGCCCATTCCTATTTTACTGTATTCTTGTCAGGCAGATTGGATGTTTTTTCCTTTGTTAGACAACCAAACACTGACAATCACACCTATTAAGTAAACAACATACTCCTTTGTCTGATAGGATTTTCATACACTTGTACTCCATCACCCTCATTTCATATATCCCACATTCACATACACTTCTTCCTCACCCAAACAATCTGTTCACTCCCTCGCAAGCATTACACAAAGAGCTCTACTCACAACGCCTGACTATTAACACTCTGGAGGTCCGGCATAGAGTTACAGCCGCACCAAGAACCGGCAACCGTTAGGCTCACGTTGAATAGCCTGACGTCCGCAATGAAGCAATGGATGATCAAACTAATGCTCATCCAAACAACAGCCGTAAGAACATCAAGAGCAGGCAACTGAAAATTCAAACGCTACGTATTCGTCGATGCACAGGTACCCTTTCATTTATTACTTTTATAAACCAACCTGCTTTCTCTTGTGCCTTGTCATGGAATGCTCCTTGCATTTTACAAATCATAAATATGCATATGCTATGTATTTGTCAATGTTGAGTAGTTGCCTTGCTCATCTTTGCCTATTTCTCCATAAACAACGTTTTATATCAAAACCTTGTATTTTTAGAAATATTACAGTAGAAACAATACAAATACTATACTCCATCTCAATTTGAATCAGACACTTGCAAAATTATTTAAATGTGAATTGTTTATTATATGAAGTATAATTAAAAGATAGAAGTATACTCCTGGTATAGTGGTACTGGTATGGATAGCTTCCATAAATTAAAAGTGTATCTCCTCCGTTTTTTCAAGGGTTCCAACAGTATAATATTTTGTAGGTAGTATAAGTTAACCATTTAGAAATTTGGCTTTCAAATTTCCTAGATGGGTTGAAAAGACTTCATTTCAGGAGTGAATAGACAGATTCTCCATAGATTCTCATTACAACTAATTTCTACATGACAATCACATTACATGCTAATTTCCACACGAACTCCTTTTACCATGTTGCATTATGAGACCCCTGAAAATGGAGATATCAATAAGTAGTAGAAAAGTGTGCATGTAGCAGTCACCTATGGCTATAGAAAAGTGTATCCCATTTTCTTAGAATTTCTAAATTTTTGTGTTTTTATTAATTGACTCGCAGAAAACACTTTGGGTGAATGGCAATCTGAATTTTTTTTTTGATACAGTCTATTTCTAATTTTCTATGCATACATATTATGATATTGGTCCATCCTCATGCTCTGCTAATCAGTCACTACTTTTTGGGTTTATAATAGGGAACAAAATTACGCAGCTGTGCATTTGACCGGGACATCACCCTAATTGACAATTGCTTGAAACTCTACACCACTTATGAACTGTCTGCCCTGAAAACTGAATCACAAGTAAATAACCTACCAGATTTCCACCCAAGCCTGGAGCTCAAACTACACCAAAAAACAGTTATCTCTCCTGTTGCAGAAGGTGCCCTTGATGTCGTCATCGGCAAGCCAGACTTTGCCATCCTTTCAAATCTTCAGCCTTTCCTGGAAACGAAGGAATATATAGGTGTGTAAATTCTTCACCATTATGTTCACTATATGGCTTCCTCACAAAAACAATATCCTACATTACAATTCTTATCAATTTTGGTTTAAGATGTCATTGGAGTTATGATTGATTCTGCACAACCAAAGACGAGTAAGCACAACACCATTTCTTCATGTATTATTACCTTAATTTAAAAGCATTTAATACCTTTTCTTTACACCTTCAAAGCCTTACGCCAATTAAATTGACATTCTGGAATGAATTAGTCAATGCTGAAGCACATAGTTTGATCCCCAAGACCCCAAAACAACCAATTATTGTTGTGTTCAACGTCAAAGCATCTGCATTTAATGGTACAACCAAAATATCCTATCCTTCGTACATCATTTTCTTTGAAAAGATACTGTATACACTGCCTGACATAAATCGCTATGGATTCCACAATCAACACAAAGGGATATCATTGTCAACGACTACACAAACAATGGTCGTTTATGATCCGCAGTTCCCAGAGGCCACCTACCTGCACCAATGGTACCAACCTAAACCATTACTAATAATTTGTACCAACACATAACACTGACGCCCACTTCTGCAGGAAGCTACAAAACAAGAAAGCATTGGAAAAGGTGCTCCGTGAGAAAATTTACTGGAATGTAGCAGCAGACACACAGCAAACTAACATAGCAACTCTCATCCAATCTCCACCGGTAGCACAAACTCTAACAATATAATACATTGTTAATCCACATATGCTGAAATCATTTCCCTGCTCACACCATTCCGCTGCCCCTGCCACTCTTTAGATTCTTCCTGGAATTGTTTTCAACATTATTAATTTATTTCTTTATCCAGGGAGAATATCACTGCAGAGCTCATTTTCAAATACCTGAGCAGGAGCTTGGCAAGGTCACATACACAGCTTGCAAAGTTTGCACCATTGGACTCATTGCACCACCAAACAAAGTGTACTGGTGTTTCAAATGTAAAGACTACATAGGGTTCGAAGAAAGGTTGGTCCAGCTGTTTGTCGCCAAAATTTATGTCATCAAATTCATATACCTCTCCATTAACTTAACCAAGCAACATTAAACTTACTTTCTATAGAATCAAGATTCCACTTGAACTCCAAGACCAAACAGATTCTGTTGAATGTGTTGTCTTCGAAGAACATGCAGAAGCACTTTTGGGCATCAGCCCCACCAATATCTTGAAGATGACACCTGAAGTAATCCGTTCTTCTTCACTCTTTTTATGACTACAGATTGACCTGCACAATTTACCCTAAACTCATTTTCCTTCGTTTACTTCATCTTCATTCAATAACAATTGTTCTTTCTATAATTCATCTTAACCAACACAGGAAAGGACCGACCTTTTTGGATTCCGGAATGATGAGATTCAACTCCAAATGTTCGACGTTACAATCATGAAAAAGTTACCCACATCCACAACTTTCAACCAGGATAACTACGTATTGACCAAAATTGAAGACTACCCAACCAACGAAGGTTCTTTCCATCATCCAAATAAAACTCTTAAAAATATAGCTGTTTCTTTTAAATCTAACATTTATACCGTAACATTCCAGCTCCACCACAGATTCTTCCAGGCACGCCTCCTCTATTACAAATGGCAGAATCCCAAAGCTCCGGCATAACACCTGAACTCCGCAAACTGTCTGCACAGCCCCATGATGAATCCAGCACGGCGAAAAACCTTCTACCTGCTTTCACAAGCCAGGATATTCTGCACCAAATCCTCTCTGAAAAACCTACTGCCTCCCTCACTGGAAGACCATCCAAGAAAACTAAGACAAACACCAGGAACCCTAGAATCAAGCCACCTATACAGGATTAGAAGCTGTTGCAAACTCTGCTGAATTGCAATTGCAAAAAAACAAAAATATGTAGGACAATGTGTGGTTTCAAAAACACATCTACTCATGCACAGCTTTTGCCTAACCTTTTGGCGGTTTTTGGCTAACATTTTGACATTGACCTGCACCGTAGAACCTACTACTTCCTGAATATTGATGCAGGGTTTATGCCATTTTGTATTACTTTGCCTTTGTGCATACACTCTCAGGCAATATGATATCTGTTTCCATTTTTCTAACTTGTTGTTAGCCATGCATTCTTACATTCCAATCCTGATATGCATTCTGACAATTGTCTCGCGCGGCATAGCGCGCGAGAGACGAATTCTAGTATATATATATATACGTCTATATTTTTTTAAGTATAAATTCTTACTCCCTCCTTCCACAAAATTTGCCTCGTATTCTTTTTTGGGGTGTCCCATGAAATTCGACCACTTCTCATTTTTAGATAAATTAAATTAATATAAATATGATTAGAATCTTAATGCTTTCCAAATCCCATTAAAAGTAATTACTTTTACTATGGCTCCCAATACACTTTTTATTTTTCTATACAAATCCCTTATATTTCTTTAATTCTTCATATTTCAAAATGGGTACAAATAAAAATTATAATATATATATATTCTCAAACTAGATGCCTAGAAGATTCAACAAGACTACACTTAAATTTTTTGTTTTTTAAATTTTTTTCTCTATTTAATTACTAATTAAGTCAAAGTTTTTTTTGGTGAACGATGACGCAAAAGCGTCGGCAAAAAGGGGAAAGCTAACAATTTTCATTAAAATTTTAAACACAAATACCAACACCACTTTAACCACTAAACATCACCACCTAAATTACCGTGCCCAAAAGAAACGGGTCACATTCGCGGGACGAAGGGAGTATTATATATTTTGGTAATTTGAATTCTAAAATATTAATTAAATATCAAAATTATCAAAGAAATTAGTCAAAATTAAATGTTTGATAATTTCGAAACCAATTTTTTTCTCTACAATAAACTAAAATCGAAATTGCTACTATTTGCAGTAGTTTTAGAAAGAGCTGATTGAACACTGTTTTAAATTATTTTGTCCTTTGAAAAAGTTATTTTATCTCACAAATTAACTGATTCGTTTTAGCTGTTTTGCCAAATAAGACCAACTCCAACCGAACACAAAACCAAAAATTGGATAGAGAAAATGGTCCAACCGATACCAAAACTCAAACGCAAAATACGTTTCCGGCTTCTTTGCGCGGAGGAGAAATGCATAAATGTGTTGTACTATTCACTGCTGCAAAATGCTTTCAAAGGGGAATAAAGTGTATAAAGTGATAACAATGAAGAATATTCTTTTGAGTTTGAGTTTAGTGTTTTCAGTTGGAGATAAAATACTGTTTGATATGATATTTATTGCATTTTTTATTTGAGTTTGGTGTTTTCGGTTGGAGATGGCCTAAGCCATTAACAATTTGCGGATTTCAAAATCTTTAATGAACTTTATACTATAAATGTTCTCATAAAATTCAATACCATAAAATAATATTTTATTAAATTTTAAAAGAATTCAATATAATTTAAAAAAATAATAAATTTTAAAAACTAGCCAAATTCGAAAATTCGAGTCTTTTTTACTCAACAACCTATAGAGGTTAGATAATGAGTAGTAGGATACCATACAAATTACAATAGGATAAAGGAAAAATATATGGTGCCACATAGGGAATCAAACTCCAACGTGAACAATGAAAGTCATGGTACTTAAATATTTGGTTAAGTTCTCATCCCAGTTAGGGTTGAATTTTTTTTTTTTGGTTACAGCCAAAAGGCGAGCTAAAGAAAAAAAGAAAAATAGGAATTAACAAAAGATCACGACCCCAACCAGCTCACAGCCTGGGATACCGCCGTCCATCTGCATCCTGCGCAAGGATCAAACCTAGGCCATCCGGAGGAAACGCCCAAGTTGTGTAGAACTGTTCCGATAGAGCGCCAATCCGTGCCAAATAGTCTGCCGTTTTATTCCCCTCTCTCAATACATGCACTATATTGCACCTCTCAAACCGTGCCTTACTCTTCCGAATCAAGTCAAGTAAGGGCCAAAGTTGATGAAACGGACTGACCTCCTCCATCACCAAACGGACCGCCGCCAAACAATCCGTGTATAATGTCAGCCGACGAGCTCCACATCCCTCCGCCAAGCGTAGCCCCTTCCATATCGCAAAAATTTCAACATCCAGAATAGGTCGCACTCCATGTCGACCTCCAGCCCCTTTCACCCAGCCGTCGTCGCCCCTTCGACACACAATGCCATTGTAACACCCCGGTTTTGGTAACCCAGGCCGGGATGCCACCGCCACACCTCCCTAGCAAGACACGGTTTCTCCGAGCTCACTAAAGAGATGCAAGGCTATGGTTTTTCAGAATTTAAAATATTCAAACAGCCCATTCATATATAATTTAAAGATAATACATCAAAGTTGCAGCGGAAATATAAATTGTGCAGCGGAAATAAAGTATAAGGGCCGACATGGCCAAAACACGGGTTAAACAGTCCCGTTCATGCAAGTCGTAATTAAATGCAGAGATTTAAAATAGAGTTTTCCCCAAATATTCCCATGTATGCATATGACGATGCATACTCTTCATACTCTGTAAGAAAAAGAGGATAAATGGTTTGGGTCAGCAAAAACGCGCTGAGTAAGCTAACACATAGCATGGGTTAGGGGTTTCAAAGCCTTTAGTTAAATTTAATAAAAAGATTTCTTGTAGGAAAATGATTTGCAAGGCATAAAGACTTAAAAACCTTAAATATTTTGTTCTCCCGTTACATAACCATTTCATCAATATATCATTTAGCCGGTGATCCGGCGGCCGCAGCCAATTTCAAAAGTATCATTTAGCCGGTGATCCGGCGGCCTCAGCCAATTTCAAAGATATCATTTAGCCGGTGATCCGGCGGCCTCAGCCAATTTCAAAAGTATCATTTCTCAAAATATTTCGTTTCTTTTATAGTTCACCATTCACCAGGGCTCTTGTGACCGCAATTCTTATAATCAATATTTCCGCAGGAAATCATACAATCGCTCTTGGGGAATCTAACCCGCAAGAACTCAATACATCCTGGGGAATCAAACCCGCAGGAAAACATACAATCGCCCTTGGGGAATCTAACCCGCAAGAACTCAAATATATCATAGGGAATCAAACCCGCATGAATCATATTGATAATGTCAAACTTGGTCACAAGTCCCCAATGTTTCAAAAGAATTCTTTTACAGAAAATGTTTTTATTTGGTGTAACGGGATTTTCAAAAGTATAGATATATCGTAATTCCAACGTCTCGATCGTTGTTTAAAAGATTTCAAAAATCGATCGATGTCACAGTTTGCGCCTTTTTGGTTTAAAAATCCATTTCTTAGGCGATTGTTCTGAAATTTATACAGTAGCTCAAAAACATCCCAATGAACAACTTTCGTGTTTTAAGTTTTTCGGAAAAACGATGGGAAGCATGTCAAAAATCGAGTTTTCGACTCAAACGAAAAGCTGTCAGGATTCAGGTTCGACAACGTTAAAAGATTTGACTTTTTATCATATCAAATGAACTTCAAAAATCCTGAAATTTTACAGAGACATACTAGACATGATTTCCAACAACTTTTGTTTAGATCTCAAAGATTGGTTCAGGCTAGAAGTGATAGGAATAAGCTCCTCAAGTTCGGTTATGAAAACTGTCATCCTTTGAAGATTTTTAAAAACGCAGAATATGTCCGATACGATTTGGGGTATCAAAACTTGATGAAAATCTTTGAAATTTTTACACAATATAGCTTATGATCTTTGGATCAAAATCTTAGTTTTGAGTTTTCAGATTTGAACACTCGAAGTAAGATTTTTGCTCGTCGAGTTTGATTATGAAATCTGTCAAGGTTCTTGACATCGGTTCTAACGCAGATCGGATCGGCTCGTGTTTGGAGTTTCAAATCTCAACGAAAAATTCTAAAAACTTACAGCAATGTTCTATACTCATAGATCTACAATTCTTATGTTCAACACCAATCCTAGATCGGCCTAGATCCAATGTCAAAATGGCTAACAAGATTGAGAGTGAAATCTGTCCAAAGTTCTAAGATTCAGATTTGATGCTCTTCGGTTTTGGGTTGGTTTCAGGTTTCAAAACATCATGAAAAATTATGAAATTTTTACAGAAGCTAAATCAAAGTCTTAGGAACACTTTTCATGTTTTGAGTTTTATTGTTTGAGCAGCTTTAGAGGTTCGAAAAATTCATACGAAAACGCTGCGTTGAGGGTTTCTCTTGTTGACAGATTTTTATAAATTTTCTTAAGTTGAATCTCTATGTTTGGTTGCATTTTAAGTCACCCAAAACCATAGTAAGGTTAACTTACAGTGGGGATGATGTCTAGGAAGTCACGGGGTCGTCCGGAATCCACGGGATGTCACGAACGAATCTCTTCCACCCGATTTATTCTTCCCTTGGCTCCGATTTGTGTTTGAATATGAAGATTCGTAAGTTAGGATGATGTTTATGATCTTAAAACCATATGGAAACTTGATTAACATCTTACCAACACTCCAAAGCCTGCAATCCTTGATCTACACACTTCCTTGGTTGGATTTGGTTGCCGGAAACTCGTCGGAAAGTCGCCGGAAGTTCGTCGGAAGAGTGTTTGGCCTTTGGGAGAGTTTTTGGAGAGTTTGGGGTGAATGATTGATGAAAATGGCTGACAAATGAGATGGGATTGATTACATAACGTCCAAAAAGATGCTACACCCGTGATAGATCGAGATTCCTCACTTGGGCCCCGAAAATTGGCGAGAAAGTCGCCAAAACGCGACAAACGCAGCTGCTGCTGCTATGGCGCGCAGTTGGCGCGCTGTTTGTGGAAAACCCGCGCGGGGTGCGCGCCGGCCCCGGCTGGGCTGCGGTCCGTGCCGGGCCGTGCGATCCGTCGGGCCTTTTTCTCCTCTCTTTCGGACTTCTATCCTCCTACGTTTTCGGGCTCGATTTTTCGGGTCTTTCTCGGATCATAAATTCTTTTCCTTCATGAATTTAATTCCAATTATTTTTACTCAATTCATGGAATGTATTTGGGCTTCCTTTCCCTCTTTTATTCCATTTTGAATTTATTCCATATATTTATTTGAAAAGACAAATATATATAATTTTTTTAAAGTATGTTTTGTAGAAAATAATATACTAATCTTTAAGCACATATTTGAACATATAAATATATATAGATTTGATTAAAAATCTACTTAGTGAATTGATCAAAATATATATATTCATACATATATATCGGGCAATTTCTATGGTATTACAATCTACCCTCCTTAAGAATCAACTTCGTCCCCGAAGTTGCGCGACTTATTGACCGATTGATTGATTGCGATTGTATCATTAAATTTCTTCCGACTTCACGGGTTCTTGGAATTAAAATTCTTTTCCTTCTTGAATTTAATTCCAATTGTCTTGACTCAATTGATGGAATGTCTTCGGGCTTCCTTTCCCTCTTTTATTCCATTTTGAATTTGAATCTATCGGCGTTTTATTTCCGAGCAATAATTTATTGTGATAAATTATTTTCTTCTTCTCGGAGATGTTTCGACATTGATCGGAATAAATTTTATTCCTTTGGACGTTGATAAAAATCTGGGGTATTACAGTCTACCCCCCTTAAGAATCAACTTCGTCCCCGAAGTTGTGTTTCGGCTTTTCTCGCGCTAAGAGTTAGGGTCCTTTTGTTTATTTGGGATACAAACTATTCGGGTTTCAAAAATAAATGCTTATGCATTCTTACGGGGTATTACATCCTCCCCCCCTTAAGATTACAGTTATGTCCCCATAACTGCCTATGTATTATTCACAACCAGGTTCGGGTATCATCGCATATGATCCTTCCTCAGTTTTCTTCTAGGTGCCATTTCTGTCATTAAGCACGCGAAGATGAGTTCCTAAGTGAATCAAGATCTAGGACTAAGGCAACGTTAGTCTTAAGTTAGTCTAAGCCAAGACTCAAGGTCATGTCGAGTTCTGAGGTAGGACTGTTTCTTATCACCGATAATTCACATAAAAAGAGTTAGTGTAAATATTTATGTATGCATATGCATGTGTGATCTCCCCCAAAAAAAATTTTATGCATGCATTTGTTTATCCATGGGTTTTAAAAATAAATTTATTCCATGGATAGGTTAAAATAAGGATAAAAGGTTTGGGCCACTATATTGGGCCGAAAGAAATAAATTGTTTGGGCTTTAAATAAAAACATGGTTATTGGGCCAAAATAATTTCTTGGGCTTCTAAAAAAAAATTTTGGGCTAAAAAATTTGGGCTTTAATTTCAAAATAATAATTGGGCTCTTTAAAATAGTAGTTTAAAAATATTCCGGGCTATGTAAAATAATAGCTTTAAAATATTCCGGGCGCTGATACCACATTGTAACACCCCGGTTTTGGTAACCCAGGCCGGGATGCCACCGCCACACCTCCCTAGCAAGACACGGTTTCTCCGAGCTCACTAAAGAGATGCAAGGCTATGGTTTTTCAGAATTTAAAATATTCAAACAGCCCATTCATATATAATTTAAAGATAATACATCAAAGTTGCAGCGGAAATATAAATTGTGCAGCGGAAATAAAGTATAAGGGCCGACATGGCCAAAACACGGGTTAAACAGTCCCGTTCATGCAAGTCGTAATTAAATGCAGGGATTTAAAATAAAGATTTCCCCTAATGTTCCCATGTATGCATATGACGATGCATATTCTTCGTACTCTGTAAGAAAAAGGAGATATATGGTTTGGGTCAGCAAAAACGCGCTGAGTAAGTTAACACATAGCATGGGTTAGGGGTTTCAAAGCCTTTAATTAAATTTAATAAAAACATTTCAACAATATTTAATTTAGCCGGCAATCCGGCGGCCGCAGCCAATTTCATAAAATCTAAGCTTTTTAATATATATTTCCCGTTACGCCATCATCTCAACAATATCAAAAGTATCATTTAGCCGGTGATCCGGCGGCCGCAGCCAATTTCAAAAATATCACTTCTCAAAATATTTTTCGTTTCTTTTATAGTTCACCATTCACCAGGGCTCTTGTGACCGCAATCCTCATAACCAATATTTCCGCAGGAAATCATACAATCGCTCTTGGGGAATCTAACCCGCAAGAACTCAATACATCCTGGGGAATCTAACCCGCAGGAAAACATACCATCGCCCTTGGGGAATCTAACCCGCAAGAACTCAAATACATCATTGGGAATCAAACCCGCATGAATCATATTGATAATATCAAACTTGGTCACAAGTCCCCAATGTTTCAAAAGAATTCTTTTACAAAAATGTTTTTATTTGGTGTAACGGGATTTTTAAAAAATATAGCTTTATCGTAATTCCAACGTCTCGATCGTTGTTTAAAAGATTTCAAAAATCGATCGATGTCACAGTTTGCGCTTTTTTTGGTTTAAAAATCCATTTCTTAGGCGATTGATCTGAAATTTGTACAGCATCTCAAAAACATCCCAACGAACAACTTTCGTGTTTTAAGTTTTTCGGAAAAACGATGGGAAGCATGTCAAAAATCGAGTTTTCGACTCAAACAAAAAGCTGTCAGGATTCAGGTTTGACTCCTTTCAAGGATTTGACTTTTTATCATATCAAATGATCTCCAAAAATTCTGAAATTTTTCAGAGACATACTAGACATGATTTCAAACAACTTTTGTTTAGAACTCAAAGATTGGATCGGACTAGAAATGATAGGAATAAGCTCCTCAAGATCGGTTATGAAATCTGTCATCCTTTGACAATCCTTAAAAACGCAGAATATGTCCGATACGATTTGGGGTATCAAAACTTGATGAAAATCTTTGAAATTTTTACACAACATAGCTTAAGCATTTAGGATCAAAATCTTAGTTTTGAGTTTTCAGGTTTGAACACTCGAAGTAATAGAAATATGCTCATCAAGTTTGATTGTGAAATCTATCAAGGTTCTTGACATCGGTTCTAACGCAGATCGGATTGGCTCGAGTTCGGAGGCTCAAATCTCAACGAAAAATTCTAAAAACTTACAGAAATGTTCTAAACTCATAGATCTACAATTCTTATGTTCAACTCCAATCCTAGATCGGCCTAGATCCATGGTCAAAATAACCAACAAGATTGAGTAAAAATTCTGTCCAAAGTTCTAAGATCCAGATTTAATACTCTTCGGTTTTGGGTTGGTTTCAGGTTTCAAAACATCATGAAAAATTATGAAATTTTTACAGAGGCTAGACCAAAGTCTTAGCAACAATTTTCATGTTTTGAGTTTTATTGTTTGAGCAGCTTTAGAGGTTCGAAAAATTCATACGAAAACGCTGCGTTGAGGGTTTTCTCTTGTTGACAGATTTTTGTTAATTTTCTTGAGTTGAATCTCTATGTTCGGTTGCATTTTAAGTCACCCAAAACCATAGTAAGGTTAACTTACAGTGGGGATGATGTTTAGGAAGTCACGGGGTCGTCCGGAATCCACGGGATGTCACGAACGAATCTCTTCCACCCGATTTATTCTTCCCTTGGCTCCGATTTGTGTTCGAATATGAAGATTCGTAAGTTAGTATGATGTTTATGATCTTAAAATCATAAGGAAACTTGAATAACATCTTACCAACAATCCAAAGCCTGCAATCCTTGATCTACACACTTCCTTGGTTGGATTTGGTTGCCGGAAACTCGTCGGAAAGTCGCCGGAAGTTCGTCGGAAGAGTGTTTGGCTTTTGGGAGAGTTTTTGGAGAGTTTGGGGTGAATGATTGATGAAAATGGCTGAGAATGGGGATGGGATTGATTACATAACATCCAAAAAGATGCCACACCCGTGATAGATCAAGATTCCCACCTTTGGGACCCAAAAAATGGCAAAAAGTCCCAAAAACACATAAATCCCGACTGCTACAGTAGCATGCTACAGTAGCGTGCTACAGTAGCATGCTACAGTAACTTTTTTTTTTTTTTTTTAAATTTTTTTTTTTTTTTTATATATATATATATTAAGATTCTTATCTTAAAAAAAATCATAATGTGGGAATTTTTGTGATCTTGTAAGTCATACATAGCTTCAAAAAGGAATATATTCTTTATTTGAA
Source organism: Hygrophila difformis (assembly GCA_030278955.1). NCBI lineage: Eukaryota > Viridiplantae > Streptophyta > Magnoliopsida > Lamiales > Acanthaceae > Hygrophila > Hygrophila difformis. The sequence goes on from JAOANR010000009.1 coordinate 22,699,780, forward strand.
AATGACAAGATATGATTAATATTCCACCCTACAATTTCAAACCATAGTCAAATTATTCCCAATTATATTATGACATTCTAGAATAATTCATAAAATACTTTCCGGCGAACTTCCGGCGAACTTCCGGCAACCAAATCCGACCAAGGAAGTGTGTAGATCAAGGATCACAGTGCTTAGATCTTTGGTAAGTAGTATCTTAGGTTCTCAATCTCGTTTTTCCTCTCAAATCCCCAATCTAACTCTTGAATCGTTGATTGCAAATACGTTCGTGGCCAAAGTCGGGAACTTTGCGTTTCGTAGATCCGTTCGTAGGTGTTTGGACGAATCAAGAACACAATCTTTGTAAGTTAACCTTACTATGGTTTTGGGTGACTTAAAATGCAACCAAACATAGAGTTTTAAAAACTCTAAAATCTGTCAACAAGAAAAACCCCCGGCGCAGCGTTTTCGTATGAATTTTTCGAACCCTTAAAAGTCTTCAAACGGAAAAACCCAAAACATGAAAAATATTCCTAAGACATTAATCTAGCTACTGTAAAAATTTCATAATTTTTCATCGTGTTTTGATATCCGAAAACGACCATGAACAGACCTGCCATCGACTTAGATCTTGAAATAGTGATAGATTCTTTATTCAAACTTGTTGGTTATTTTGACCATAGATCTAGGCCGATCTAGGATTGGTGTTGAACATGAAAGTTGTAGATCTATGAGTTTAGAACATTTCTGCAAGTTTTTAGAATTTTTCGTTGAGATTTGAACCTCCGAACTCGAGCCGATCCGATCTGCGTTAGAACCAATGTCAAGAACCTTGACAGATTTCTTAACCGAACTCGATGAGCATATTTCTATTACTTCGAGTGTTCAAACCTGAAAACTCAAAACTAAGATTTTGATCCTAAGAGCTTAAGCTATGTTGTGTAAAAATTTCAGAAATTTTCATCAAGTTTTGATACACCAAATCGTGTCGGACATATTCTGCGTTTTAAGAATTTCCAAAGGATGACAGATTTTATAACCGATCTTGAGGAGCTTATTCCTATCATTTCTAGTCCGAATCAATCTTTGAGTTCTAAACAAAAGTTGTTGGAAATCAAGTCTAGTAAGTCTCTGTAAAATTTCAGAATTTTTAAAGTCAATTTGATATGTCAAAAAGTCAAATCTTTGAAAGGTGTCAAACCTGAATCCTGACAGCATACTATTTCTGTAGAAAACTTGATTTTTGACATGCTTCCCATCGTTTTTCCGAAAAACTTAAAACACGAAAGTTGTTCATTGGGATGTTTTTGAGATGCTGTACAAATTTCAAATCAATCGCCTAAGAAATGGATTTTTAAACCAAAAAGGCGCAAACTGTGACATCGATCGATTTTTGAAATCTTTTAAACGACGATCGAGACGTTGGAATTACGATAAAGCTATATTTTTGAAAAATCCCGTTACACCAAATAAAAACATTTTCTGTAAAAGAATTCTTTAGAAACATTGGGGACTTGTGACCAAGTTTGACGTTATCAATATGATTCATGCGGGTTTGATTCCCAATGATGTATTTGAGTTCTTGCGGGTTAGATTCCCCAAGGGCGATTGTATGTTGATTCCTGCGGGTTAGATTCCCCAGGATGTATTGAGTTCTTGCGGGTTAGATTCCCCAAGGGCGATTGTATGATTTCCTGCGGAAATATTGGTTATGAGGATTGCGATCACAAGAGCCCTGGTGAATGGTGAACTATAAAAGAAACGAAAAATATTTTGAGAAGTGATATTTTTGAAATTGGCTGAGGCCGCCGGATCACCGGCTAACTGTTACTTTTGAAATTGGCTGCGGCCGCCGGAACACCGGCTAAATGATATATTGATGAAATGGTTATGTAACGGGAGAACAAAATATTTAAGGTTTTTAAGTCTTTATGCCTTGCAAATCATTTTCCTACAAGAAATCTTTTTATTAAATTTAACTAAAGGCTTTGAAACCCCTAACCCATGCTATGTGTTAGCTTACTCAGCGCGTTTTTGCTGACCCAAACCATTTATCCCCTTTTTCTTACAGAGTCGAAGAATATGCATCGTCATATGCATACATGGGAACATTAGGGGAAATCTTTATTTTAAATCCCTGCATTTAATTACGACTTGCATGAACGGGCCTGTTTAACCCGTGTTTTGGCCATGTCGGCCCTTATACTTTATTTCCGCTGCACAAAATAAAATTTCCGCTGCAACTCTGATGTATTATTTTTAAATTATTTATGAATGGGCTGTTTGAATATTTTTAATTCTGAAAAACCATAGCCTTGCATCTCTTTAGTGAGCTCGGAGAAACCGTGTCTTACTAGGGAGGTGTGGCGGTGGCATCCCGGCCTGGGTTACCAAAACCGGGATGCCACCGCCACACCTCCCTAGCAAGACACGGTTTCTCCGAGCTCACTAAAGAGATGCAAGGCTATGGTTTTTCAGAATTTAAAATATTCAAACAGCCCATTCATATATAATTTAAAGATAATACATCAAAGTTGCAGCGGAATTTAAATATAGGGCCAACATGGCCAAAACACGGGTTAAACAGGCCCGTTCATGCAAGTCGTAATTAAATGCAGGGATTTAAAATAAAGATTTCCCCTAATGTTCCCATGTATGCATATGACGATGCATATTCTTCGTACTCTGTAAGAAAAAAGGAGATATATGGTTTGGGTCAGCAAAAACGCGATGAGTAAGTTAACACATAGCATGGGTTAGGGGTTTCAAAGCCTTTAATTAAATTTAATAAAAACATTTCAACAATATTTAATTTAGCCGGCAATCCGGCGGCCGCAGCCAATTTCATAAAATCTAAGCTTTTTAATATATTTCCCGTTACGCCATCATCTCAACAATATATCATTTAGCCGGTGATCCGGCGGCCGCAGCCAATATCAATAGTAACAGTTAGCCGGTGATCCGGCGGCCTCAGCCAATTTCAAAAATATCACTTCTCAAAATATTTTTCGTTTCTTTTATAGTTCACCATTCACCAGGGCTCTTGTGACCGCAATCCTCATAACCAATATTTCCGCAGGAAATCATACAAGCGCCCTTGGGGAATCTAACCCGCAAGAACTCAATACATCCTGGGGAATCTAACCCGCAGGAAAACATACCATCGCCCTTGGGGAATCTAACCCGCAAGAACTCAAATATATCATAGGGAATCAAACCCGCATGAATCATATTGATAATATCAAACTTGGTCACAAGTCCCCAATGTTTCAAAAGAATTCTTTTACAGAAAATGTTTTTATTTGGTGTAACGGGATTTTTCAAAAGTATAGATATATCGTAATTCAACGTCTCGACCGTTTGTTTTGAATTTCAAAATCTCTTCGATTTAAAAATCATTTGGCGTCACAGTTTACGCCTTTTTGGTTTAAAAATCCATTTCTTAGGCGATTGATTTGAAATTTTCACAGTATCTCAAAAACATCCCAATGAACAACTTTCGTGTTTTAAGTTTTTCGGAAAAACGATGGGAAGCATGTCAAAAATCAAGTCTTCTACAGAAACAAAAAGCTGTCAGGATTCAGGTTTGACAACGTTAAAAGATTTGACTTTTTATCATACCAAATGGACTCCAAAAATTCTGAAATTTTACAGAGACATACTAGACTTGATTTCATACAACTTTTGTTTAGAACTCAAAGATTAGTTCGGGCTATAAATGATAGGAATAAGCTCCTCAAGATCGGTTATGAAATCTGTCATCCTTTGACAATTCTTAAAAACGCAGAATATGTCCGACACGATTTGGGGTATCAAAACTTGATGAAAATTTCTGAAATTTTTACACAATATAGCTTATGATCTTTGGATCAAAATCTTAGTTTTGAGTTTTCAGGTTTGAACACTCGAAGTAATAGAAATATGCTCATCAAGTTCGGTTAAGAAATCTGTCAAGGTTCTTGACATCGGTTCTAACGCAGATCGGATCGGCTCGAGTTTGGAGGTTCAAATCTCAATGAAAAATTCTAAAAACTTACAGTAATATTTCAAACTCATAGATCTACAATTCTTATGTTCAACTCCAATCCTAGATCGGTCTAGATCTAAGGTAAAAATAACCAACAAGTTCGAACGAAAATTCTGTCAAGGATTCTAAGATCCAGATTTGATACTCTTCGGTTTTGGGTCGGTTTTAGGTTTCAAAACATCATGAAAAATTCTAAAATTTTTACAGTAGCTAGATTAATGTCTTAGGAACACTTTTCATGTTTTGAGTTTTATTGTTTGAGCAGCTTTAGAGGTTCGAAAAATTCATACGAAAACGCTGCGCCGGGGGTTTTTCTTGTTGACAGATTTTAGAGTTTTTAAAACTCTATGTTTGGTTGCATTTTAAGTCACCCAAAACCATAGTAAGGTTAACTTACAGTGGGGATGATGTTTAGGAGGTCACGGGGTTGTCCGGAATCCACGGGATGTCACGAACGAATCTCCTCCACCCGATTTATTCTTCCTTTGGCTCCGATTTGTATTTGAATATGAAGATTCGTAAGTTAGGATGATGGTTATGATCTTAAAACCATAAGGAAACTTGATTTACATCTTACCAACAATACAAAGCTTGCAATCCTTGATCTACACACTTCCTCGGTCGGATTTGGTTGCCGGAAATTCGCCGGAAAGTATTTTGGCTTTGGGAGAGTTTTGGGAGTGAAGAGGGATTTGAAAAGGGTGTGGATGGCTGATAAATGGGTGTTGGGGGAAGTATTTTGGCCATAAAAGGGACAAAATCCGACAATAGTGCGGCTGCTACAGTACTGCTACAGTAGTGCTACAGTAGCCGCACATGCTATAGTAACTTTTAGCTTTTTTTTTTTTTTAAATATTAAGATTCCTTCTTTACAAAAATAAAAATCATAATGTGGGAATTATCCGTGATTGTTGGGACAATTCGATAAACTCGTTTCGAGTTGTTATCTTCCGATAAATAATAAATTCCGCTCTCTCGGAATTATTTCGGTTTTAATAATTTAAATCCAATTCTTTATTTTTGGATTTAAATTTTCGATGGCGATTTCTCGGGTATTACAATCTACCCTCCTTAAAAATCAACTTCGTCCCCGAAGTTGCGCGACTTATTGATCGATTGATTGATTGCGATTGTATCATTAAATTTCTTCAGACTTCACGGGTTCTTGGAATTAAAATTCTTTTCCTTCATGAATTTAATTCCAATTATTTTGACTGAATTCATGGAATGTCTTCGGGCTTCCTTTCCCTCTTCTATTCCATTTTGAATTTAAATCTATCGGCGTTTTATTTCCGAGCAATAATTTATTGTGATAAATTATTTTCTTCTTCTCGGATATATTTCGACATTGATCGGAATAAATTTTATTCCTTTGGACGTTGATAAAAATCTGGGGTATTACAGTCTACCCCCCTTAAGAATCAACTTCGTCCTCGAAGTTGTGTTTCGGCTTTTCTCACGCTAAGAGTTAGGGTCCTTTTGTTTATTTGGGATACAAACTATTCGGGTTTCAAAAATAAATGCTTATGCATTCTTACGGGGTATTACAAATTCTTTTACAGAAAATGTTTTTATTTGGTGTAACGGGATTTTTCAAAAGTATAGATATATCGTAATTCAACGTCTCGACCGTTCGTTTTGAATTTCAAAATCTCTTCGATTTAAAAATCATTTGGCGTCACAGTTTACGCCTTTTTGGTTTAAAAATCCATTTCTTAGGCGATTGATTTGAAATTTGTACAGCATCTCAAAAACATCCCAACGAACAACTTTCGTGTTTTAAGTTTTTCTGAAAAACGATGGGAAGCATGTCAAAAATCAAGTTTTCTACTCAAATAGTATGCTGTCAGGATTCAGGTTTGACACCTTTCAAAGATTTGACTTTTTGACATATCAAATTGACTTCAAAAATTCTGAAATTTTACAGGCACATACTAGACTTGATTTCCAACAACTTTTGTTTAGAACTCAAAGATTGGTTCGGGCTAGAAATGATAGGAATAAGCTCCTCAAGATCGGTTATGAAATCTGTCATCCTTTGAAAATTTTTAAAAACGCAGAATATGTCCGACATGATTTGGGGTATCAAAACTTGATGAAAATTTCTGAAATTTTTACACAATATAGCTTATGATCTTTGGATCAAAATCTTAGTTTTGAGTTTTCAGGTTTGAACACTCGAAGTAATAGAAATATGCTCATCAAGTTCGGTTAAGAAATCTGTCAAGGTTCTTGACATCGGTTCTAACGCAGATCGGATCGGCTCGAGTTTGGAGGTTCAAATCTCAATGAAAAATTCTAAAAACTTACAGAAATGTTCTAAACTCATAGATCTACAACTTTCAAAGCTTGTTGGTTTTGGGTGACTTAAAATGCAACCAAACATAGAGATTCAACTCAAGAAAATTTATAAAAATCTGTCAACAAGAGAAACCCTCAACGCAGCGTTTTCGTATGAATTTTTCGAACCTCTAAAGCTGCTCAAACAATAAAACTCAAAACATGAAAAGTGTTCCTAAGACTTTGGTCTAGCCTCTGTAAAAATTTTAGAATTTTTCATGTTGTTTTGAAACCTGAAACCGACCCAAAACCGAAGAGTATCAAATCTGGATCTTAGAATCCTTGACAGAATTTTTATTCAAACTTGTTGGTTATTTTGACCTTGGATCTAGACCGATCTAGGATTGGTGTTGAACATAAGAATTGTAGATCTATGAGTCTTGAATACCTCTGTAAAATTTCATGCATTTTCATCAAGTTTTGATACCCCAAATTGAGTCGGACATATTCTGCGTTTTAAAGAATTTTCAAAGGTTGACAGTTTTCTTAACCGAACTTGATGAGCATATTTCTATCATATCTAGTCCGATCCAATCTTTGAGTTCTAAACAAAAGTTGCATATAATCATGTCTAGTATATGCATATGAAATTTCAGAATTTTTGGAGATCATTTGATATGATAAAAAGTCAAATCTTTGAAAGGTGTCAAACCTGAATCCTAACAGCATACTATTTGAGTAGAAAACTTGATTTTTGACATGCTTCCTATCATTTTTCCGGAAAACTCAAAACATGAAAGTTGTTCATTGGGATGTTTTTGAGCTACTGTGAAAATTTCAGATCAATCGCCTAAGAAATGGATTTTTAAACTGAAAAGGCGTAAACTGTGACATCGATCGGTTTTAACTTGTGAAATTTTGAAATTTTTAAACAACGATCGAAATCTTGTGATACGATAAAGCTATATTTTTGAAAATCCCGTTACACTAAAGTTGAAACAATATCGGTTACATAAAATCAGGAGGTGAGTGCTCTGCAGGGTGCCCTCCTAATTGTGCATTTTGTGCCAAAACGGCAATGATATTACGCGCGAAAGATCGCCAAAACGGCATCTTATATTTTTGGGCCTATCCTCTCGGGTGTATCCGTATGGGTTACTCGAGGCTCGACGGAGCGGTACTGGATATGGCGTATTTGGTCACAAGAGACCAACTGCCTACCCTCTCGAGTGTATCCGTATGGGTTACTCGAGGCTCGACGGAGTGGTACTGGGTATGGCGTATCGGCTGCGGCCGCCGGATCACCGGCTAAAATGACATGTTACTTATGAAATTGGCTGAGGCCGCCGGATCACCGGCTATCTGTTACTATTGGCTGCGGCCGCCGGATCACCGGCTATCTGTTACTATTGGCTGCGGCCGCCGGATCACTGGCTATCTAATATATTGTTGAAATGATGGCGTAACGGGAAATATATTAAAAAGCTCAGATTTTATGAAATTGGCTGCGGCCGCCGGATTGCCGGCTAAATCAAATATTGTTGAGATGGTGACGTATCGGGGAGAATTTTTTTAAAAGCTCAAATATTTATTTATTTACTTACGGCATTATTCGTGTTTTTAAATCATGTCTTAAATAATTGCCCATGCTTAAGTTTTAACTATGAAATTAATTGTTTATTTTAAGTATGCAATTATAATCGCATTTTTAAAATAAAACGTTTTTATGCATGACAAAAAGTCTTATCATAACTATGCCGTGCAAATCATTTTACGATGAAAGTTGAATCATGATCACGTGAAAATCTTTATTTTAAATCATGCCATCTATTTATTATTGGATGTTAAACTTAAATTGCGTTTTACCTACAAACATCTTTTTATTAAATATAATTAAAGGCTTTGAAACCCCTAACCCATGCTATGTGTTAACTTACTCAGCGCGTTTTTGCTGACCCAAACCATATATCTCCTTTTTCTTACAGAGTCTGAAGATTATGCATCGTCATATGCATACATGGGAACATTTGGGGAAATCTCTATTTTAAATCCCTGCATTTAATTACGACTTGCATGAACGGGACTGTTTAACCCGTGTTTTGGCCATGTCGGCCCTTATACTTTATTTCCGCTGCACAACTTATATTTCCGCTGCAACTTTGATGTATTATTTTTTTAAATATACACATATATATACCTTGGTCTTGAAATAATCTTTCCAAACATGTACACATGTATATACATGAATATATTTACATGTTTAAATTATAATGAGAATTATCTATTTTCTATATATCCTTGATTAATCATTCTACCCATATTTTTTATTATGGAATTATTCTAGAATGCCATAATATAATTGGGAATAATTTGACTATTGTTTGAAATTGTAGGGTGGAATATTAATCATATCTTGTCATTTTCAAATAAGGAATATATTCCTTTTTGGAGCTATGTATGACTTACAAGATCACTTTTAATTATATGCTAGCTTATTTTGGTATATATTGTTATTATTATTATTTATTATAGTATTATAATTATTATTATTGTTACCATTGTCAAGATTGGGTAATGGGATTGTTAGTTAGTGGATAGGAATAATTTCTAAAAACTTTCAGTAGTATTCCAAACTCATAGATCTACAATTCTTATGTTCAACTCCAATCCTAGATCGGTCTAGATCTAAGGTAAAAATCATCGTCAAGTTCGAACAAAAATTCTGTCAAGGATTCTAAGATCCAGATTTGATGCTCTTCGGTTTTGGGTTGGTTTCAGGTTTCAAAACATCATGAAAAATTCTAAAATTTTTACAGAAGCTAAACCAAAGTCTTAGCAACACTTTTCATGTTTTGAGTTTTATTGTTTGAGCAGCTTTAGAGGTTCGAAAAATTCATACGAAAACGCTGCATTGAGGGTTTCTCTTGTTGATAGATTTTTATTAATTTTCTTGAGTTGAATCTCTATGTTTGGTTGCATTTTAAGTCACCCAAAACCATAGTAAGGTTAACTTACAGTGGGGATGATGTTTAGGAGGTCACGGGGTCGTCCGGAATCCACGGGATGTCACGAACGAATCTCTTCCACCCGATTTATTCTTCCCTTGGCTCCGATTTGTGTTTGAATATGAAGATTTGTAAGTTTAGGATGATGGTTATGATCTTAAAACAATAAGGAATCTTGATTTACATCTTACCAACAATCCAAAGCTTGTTGGTTATGAAATCTGTCATCCTTTGTAATTTATAAAAATCTGTCAAGGAATTTATAAATTTAGGAATAAGCTCATCAAGATCGGTTATGAAATCTGTCATCCTTTGACAATTCTTAAAAACGCAGAATATGTCCGATACGATTTGGGGTATCAAAACTTGATGAAAATCTTTGAAATTTTTACACAATATAGCTTATGATCTTTGGATCAAAATCTTAGTTTTGAGTTTTCAGGTTTGAACACTCGAAGTAAGAGTTTTGCTCGTCGAGTTTGATTATGAAATCTGTCAAGGTTCTTGACATCGGTTCTAACGCAGATCGGATCGGCTCGAGTTTGGAGGTTCAAATCTCAATGAAAAATACTAAAAACTTACAGTAATATTCCAAACTCATAGATCTACAATTCTTATGTTCAACTCCAATCCTAGATCGGCCTAGATCCAAGGTCAAAATGGCTAATAAGATTGAGAGTGAAATCTGTCCAAGTTGTAAGATCCAGATTTAATACTCTTCGGTTTTGGGTTGGTTTCAGGTTTCAAAACATCATGAAAAATTCTTAAATTTTTACAGGAGCTAGACCAAAGTCTTAGCAACACTTTTCATGTTTTGAGTTTTCTTGTTTGAGCAGCTTTAGAGGTTCGAAAAATTCATACAAAAACGCTGCGTTGAGGGTTTCTCTTGTTGACAGATTTTTATTAATTTTCTTGAGTTGAATCTCTATGTTTGGTTGCATTTTAAGTCACCCAAAACCATAGTAAGGTTAACTTACAGTGGGGATGATGTTTAGGAGGTCACGGGGTCGTCCGGAATCCACGGGATGTCACGAACGAATCTCTTCCACCCGATTTATTCTTCCCTTGGCTCCGATTTGTGTTTGAATACGAAGATTCTTAAGTTAGGATGATGTTTATGATCTTAAAACCATATGGAAACTTGATTAACATCTTACCAACAATCTAAAGCCTGCAATCCTTGATCTACACACTTCCTTGGTCGGATTTGGTTGCCGGAAATTCGCCGGAAAGTCCGCCGGAAGGGTGTTTGGCTTTGGGAGAGTTTTGGGAGAGTTTTGGAGGAAACTTTGGGTGTTGAAGACTGAAATGGGGTGTTAGGGACATCTAATAATCATCCAAAATATGCCTCCCCCGTGATAGATCAAGATTCCCACCTTTGGGACCCAAAAAATGGCAAAAAGTCACCAAAAATGCATAATGCCCGACTGCTACAGTAGCATGCTACAGTAGCATGCTACAGTAACTTTTTTTTTTTTAAAAAAAATTTTTTTATATATATACACCCCCAACACCCCATTATCACCCATCTACTTCATTTCTTCACCCAAAAACACTCCCAAAACTCTCCCAAAGCCAAAATACTTTCCGGCGAACTTCCGGCGAACTTCCGGCAACTTTCCGGCAACCAAATCCGACCAAGGAAGTGTGTAGATCAAGGATCACAGTGCTTAGATCTTTGGTAAGTAGTATCTTAGGTTCTCAATCTCGTTTTTCCTCTCAAATCCCCAATCTAACTCTTGAATCGTTGATTGCAAATACGTTCGTGGCCAAAGTCGGGAACTTTGCATTTCGTAGATCCGTTCGTAGGTGTTTGGACGAATCAAGAACACAATCTTTGTAAGTTAACCTTACTATGGTTTTGGGTGACTTAAAATGCAACCAAACATAGAGATTCAACTCAAGAAAATTAACAAAAATCTGTCAACAAGAGAAACCCTCAACGCAGCGTTTTCGTATGAATTTTTCGAACCTCTAAAGCTGCTCAAACAAAAAAACTCAAAACATGAAAAGTGTTCCTAAGACTTAGATCTAGCTTCTGTAAAAATATTGGAATTTTTCATGATGTTTTGAAACCTGAAACCAACCCAAAACCGAAGAGTATTAAATCTGGATCTTAGAACTATGGCAGATTTCACTCTCAATCTTGTTGGTTATTTTGACCATGGATCTAAGCCGATCTAGGATTGGTGTTGAACATAAGAATTGTAGATCTATGAGTTTAGAACATTACTGTAAGTTTTTAGAATTTTTCGTTGAGATTTGAGCCTCCGAACCTGAGCCGATCCAATCTGCGTTAGAACCGATGTCAGGAACCATGACAGATTTCATAACCGATCTTGATGAGCTTATTCCTATCACTTCTAGCCCGAACCAATCTTTGAGTTCTAAACAAAAGTTGTTGGAAATCAAGTCTAGTATGTGCCTGTAAAATTTCAGAATTTTTGAAGTCCATTTGATATGTCAAAAAGTCAAATCGTTGAAAGGTGTCAAACCTGAATCCTGACAGCATACTATTTGAGTAGAAAACTTGATTTTTGACATGCTTCCCATCGTTTTTCCGAAAAACTTAAAACACAAAAGTTGTTCATTGGGATGTTTTTGAGATGCTGTACAAATTTCAAATCAATCGCCTAAGAAATGGATTTTTAAACCAAAAAGGCGCAAACTGTGACATCGATCGATTTTTGAAATCTTTTAAACAACGATCGAGACGTTGGAATTACGATAAAGCTATATTTTTTTGAAAAAACCCCGTTACACCAAATAAAAACATTTTCTTTAAAAGAATTCTTTTGAAACATTGGGGACTTGTGACCAAGTTTGACGTTATCAATATGATTCATGCGGGTTTGATTCCCAATGATGTATTTGAGTTCTTGCGGGTTAGATTCCCCAAGGGCGATTGTATGTTTTCCTGCGGGTTAGATTCCCCAGGATGTATTGAGTTCTTGCGGGTTAGATTCCCCAAGGGCGATTGTATGATTTCCTGCGAAAAATATTGGTTATGAGGATTGCGGTCACAAGAGCCCTGGTGAATGGTGAACTATAAAAGAAACGAAAAATATTTTGAGAAATGATACTTTTGAAATTGGCTGAGGCCGCCGGATCACCGGCTAAATGATACTTTTGATATTGGCTGCGGCCGCCGGATCACCGGCTAAATGATATATTGTTGAGATGATGGCATAACGGGAAATATATTAAAAAGCTTGATACTTATGAAATTGGCTGCGGCCGCCGGATTGCCGGCTAAATTAAATATTGTAGAAATGTTTTTATTAAATTTAATTAAAGGCTTTGAAACCCCTAACCCATGCTATGTGTTAACTTACTCAGCGCGTTTTTGCTGACCCAAACCATATATCCTCTTTTTCTTACAGAGTACGAAGAATATGCATCGTCATATGCATACATGGGAACATTAGGGGAAATCTTTATTTTAAATCCCTGCCTTTAATTACGACTTGCATGAACGGGCCTGTTTAACCCGTGTTTTGGCCATGTCGGCCCTTATACATTATTTCCGCTGCACAACTTATATTTCCGCTGCAACTCTGATGTAGTATTTTTAAATTATATATGAATGGGCTGTTTGAATATTTTTAAATCCTGAAAACCATAGCCTTGCATCTCTTTAGTGAGCTCGGAGATATGCAAGACACGGTTTCTCCGAGATCACTAAAGAGATGCAAGGCTATGGTTTTTCAGAATTTAAAATATTCAAACAGCCCATTCATATATAATTTAAAGATAATACATCAAAGTTGCAGCGGAAATATAAATTGTGCAGCGGAAATAAAGTATAAGGGCCGACATGGCCAAAACACGGGTTAAACAGTCCCGTTCATGCAAGTCGTAATTAAATGCAGGGATTTAAAATAGAGTTTTCCCCAAATATTCCCATGTATGCATATGACGATGCATACTCTTCATACTCTGTAAGAAAAAGAGGATAAATGGTTTGGGTCAGCAAAAACGCGCTGAGTAAGCTAACACATAGCATGGGTTAGGGGTTTCAAAGCCTTTAGTTAAATTTAATAAAAAGATTTCTTGTAGGAAAATGATTTGCAAGGCATAAAGACTTAAAAACCTTAAATATTTTGTTCTCCCGTTACATAACCATTTCATCAATATATCATTTAGCCGGTGATCCGGCGGCCGCAGCCAATTTCAAAAGTATCATTTAGCCGGTGATCCGGCGGCCTCAGCCAATTTCAAAGATATCATTTAGCCGGTGATCCGGCGGCCTCAGCCAATTTCAAAAGTATCATTTCTCAAAATATTTCGTTTCTTTTATAGTTCACCATTCACCAGGGCTCTTGTGACCGCAATTCTTATAATCAATATTTCCGCAGGAAATCATACAATCGCTCTTGGGGAATCTAACCCGCAAGAACTCAATACATCCTAGGGAATCAAACCCGCAGGAAAACATACAATCGCCCTTGGGGAATCTAACCCGCAAGAACTCAAATATATCATAGGGAATCAAACCCGCATGAATCATATTGATAATGTCAAACTTGGTCACAAGTCCCCAATGTTTCAAAAGAATTCTTTTACAGAAAATGTTTTTATTTGGTGTAACGGGATTTTCAAAAGTATAGATATATCGTAATTCCAACGTCTCGATCGTTGTTTAAAAGATTTCAAAAATCGATCGATGTCACAGTTTGCGCCTTTTTGGTTTAAAAATCCATTTCTTAGGCGATTGTTCTGAAATTTATACAGTAGCTCAAAAACATCCCAATGAACAACTTTCGTGTTTTAAGTTTTTCGGAAAAACGATGGGAAGCATGTCAAAAATCGAGTTTTCGACTCAAACGAAAAGCTGTCAGGATTCAGGTTCGACAACGTTAAAAGATTTGACTTTTTATCATATCAAATGAACTTCAAAAATCCTGAAATTTTACAGAGACATACTAGACATGATTTCCAACAACTTTTGTTTAGATCTCAAAGATTGGTTCAGGCTAGAAGTGATAGGAATAAGCTCCTCAAGTTCGGTTATGAAAACTGTCATCCTTTGAAGATTTTTAAAAACGCAGAATATGTCCGATACGATTTGGGGTATCAAAACTTGATGAAAATCTTTGAAATTTTTACACAATATAGCTTATGATCTTTGGATCAAAATCTTAGTTTTGAGTTTTCAGATTTGAACACTCGAAGTAAGATTTTTGCTCGTCGAGTTTGATTATGAAATCTGTCAAGGTTCTTGACATCGGTTCTAACGCAGATCGGATCGGCTCGTGTTTGGAGTTTCAAATCTCAACGAAAAATTCTAAAAACTTACAGCAATGTTCTATACTCATAGATCTACAATTCTTATGTTCAACACCAATCCTAGATCGGCCTAGATCCAATGTCAAAATGGCTAACAAGATTGAGAGTGAAATCTGTCCAAAGTTCTAAGATTCAGATTTGATGCTCTTCGGTTTTGGGTTGGTTTCAGGTTTCAAAACATCATGAAAAATTATGAAATTTTTACAGAAGCTAAATCAAAGTCTTAGGAACACTTTTCATGTTTTGAGTTTTATTGTTTGAGCAGCTTTAGAGGTTCGAAAAATTCATACGAAAACGCTGCGTTGAGGGTTTCTCTTGTTGACAGATTTTTATAAATTTTCTTAAGTTGAATCTCTATGTTTGGTTGCATTTTAAGTCACCCAAAACCATAGTAAGGTTAACTTACAGTGGGGATGATGTCTAGGAAGTCACGGGGTCGTCCGGAATCCACGGGATGTCACGAACGAATCTCTTCCACCCGATTTATTCTTCCCTTGGCTCCGATTTGTATTTGAATATGAAGATTCGTAAGTTAGGATGATGTTTATGATCTTAAAACCATATGGAAACTTGATTAACATCTTACCAACACTCCAAAGCCTGCAATCCTTGATCTACACACTTCCTTGGTTGGATTTGGTTGCCGGAAACTCGTCGGAAAGTCGCCGGAAGTTCGTCGGAAGAGTGTTTGGCCTTTGGGAGAGTTTTTGGAGAGTTTGGGGTGAATGATTGATGAAAATGGCTGACAAATGAGATGGGATTGATTACATAACGTCCAAAAAGATGCTACACCCGTGATAGATCGAGATTCCTCACTTGGGCCCCGAAAATTGGCGAGAAAGTCGCCAAAACGCGACAAACGCAGCTGCTGCTGCTATGGCGCGCAGTTGGCGCGCTGTTTGTGGAAAACCCGCGCGGGGTGCGCGCCGGCCCCGGCTGGGCTGCGGTCCGTGCCGGGCCGTGCGATCCGTCGGGCCTTTTTCTCCTCTCTTTCGGACTTCTATCCTCCTACGTTTTCGGGCTCGATTTTTCGGGTCTTTCTCGGATCATAAATTCTTTTCCTTCATGAATTTAATTCCAATTATTTTTACTCAATTCATGGAATGTATTTGGGCTTCCTTTCCCTCTTTTATTCCATTTTGAATTTAAATCTATCGTCGTTTCATATCCGAGCAATAATTTATTGTGATAAATTATCTTCTTCTTCTCGGATATATTTCGACATTGATCGGAATAAATTTTTATTCCTCCGGACATTGATAAAAATTCGGGGTATTACATCCTCCCCCCCTTAAGAATCAACTTCGTCCTCGAAGTTGTGCTTCGGCTTTTCTCGCGCTAAGAGTTAGGGTTCTTTTGTTTACTATTTGCGATATTGTGTTATTGAATTATTGTTCGATTGTTGATTATTGTTTGACTGAACCCAGAATTGAAATTTCCAAGTTGCCTACGTACCCTGTGAAGGGATCAAGTCATTACGTAGTTCAAAAATTTATTTGGGATACAAAATATTCGAGTTTCGAAATAAATGCTTATGCATTCTTACGGGGTATTACAGCCATAGCCTGCTTTCCCCATATCCTCTAGCAAGCACCCATCAGTATGGACAACAAAGTCAGGTTCTTCCCTATCATTCCATCCAATCCAGCGGCTGCCCCGCTGACTCTCCTCTGCACTCGTCACCTTGCAACACATCGCTGCCCCTAACCTCTTGGCCATCCAGAACAGCTGCGATCGGCTATGGCTTTTACCCTCAAAAACTCTCAAGTTTCTTTCCCTCCAGCATGTCCACAACACAGCAATGAACCATGTCTTCCTCGTTCGGTACCAAAATTCAAGCCAATGAGTGATCGCCGCCCTCTCTATCTCGCCCACGTTGCTAGTGTCCGACATACCACATAATTGCCAAAAATCTTTCGCCCATACACACAGAAAGATGGCATGCTGCCATGTATCAACTTCACTCCCACAAACCCCACACAAAGGCGACGTGGAGATACCCCGCTTAAAGCGAAGAGAATTAGTTGCAACAGACTCATGACCCATAAGCCAAAGAAGCATACCTATCTTATCTGGGATCTCGCCTGCCCACATCCATGACCAAGCGTCTAAACACTCACTGCTCGGTTCCAACCAATCATAGGCGGACCGTACAGAATACACCCCCCTCTTGTCGAGTCTCCAATGTATCAGGTCATCCATCTCCATGTTCAATACAGGCACTGGCGTATCCAGTATTTGTTCACGGATGTTGGCCGGAATCCATGTGTATAACCTATCCAACTCCCAACCCTGAGCTCCAATCACATCCTTCACACACAAGTCAACATCATGGTATTCTACAAATGGCATTAGGGGCCCCAACTGCTTGCCATGCCACCAAGGGGAATACCACAAGGACGAAAGCCCGTTGCCCACGCGTATTCCGAACCCATCTCGCAGCACATCCGCAGCTTGAACCAAAGATTTCCAAACTTTCGTCCCAAGCCAATGATGAGAAGGGAAGTGCTGCCGCTGCATGTTATATTTATCCCTCATAGCCGCCACCCACAGCTTGTTAGTGGAGGTAACCAAATGCCATAGTTGTCGCCCCAATAAAGCAGTATTCATGCTCCTGGCCCTTCTCATCCCTAGACCTCCAACAGCTCTAGCTTTGCTCATCTTATTCCAACTCACCAAATGCAATCCCCGACCCACCCCTCCTTTCCATATCCATCGCGCCATGCATGCATCTATTGCCTTACATGTGCCCTGCGGTAGCCAGTGAATTTGCATGGCGTACGCTGGCACCGCGGATAGCACAGCCCGGCCTTTAGTCACACGCCCTGCCTTGTTAAGAAATTTCGCAGACCAGATAGATATATGATCTTCTAGCTTCTTAAGAATGTAATCAAAATGGCTACACTTCAATCGGCCATAAATAATCGGAAATCCCAAATACTTACCAAGGTTGGCAGTGACCCCAATCTCCAGGTGCCTGTCAATCCATGTAATGACGTCCTCTTCCATCCATGGGGAAACAAAGGCGCAGGACTTGTTGGCGTTAACCGAAAGACCCGCCCTTGACGTGAACTATCGGAGCGCCATAGCCATACACTTAATGCTTTCTTCATTCGCATAGGAGCACAATATCAAGTCGTCCGCAAAAATCATGTACGATATACCCAATCCCTCCGGCCTCAAGGTCAGCGGCTTCCAGTCACCATTATCAACTAGCTGCTGAATAAGTCTAGACAGCTTCTCCATCACTATAACAAACAAATAAGGCGACAAAGGGTCACCCTGCCTCAATCCCCTCCCCGACTTTATTTTCTCAAGCAAGCCACCATTCCATATCACAGCAAATGATGTAGACTGGACACATGACATGATGAGAGCTCGGCATCCCCCAGGCAAATTAAGCTCGACTAGGCATTGATCTAGGAACGTCCAACTCACAGAGTCGTAGGCTTTAGCCAAATCAATTTTCAACACCACACCTTGACATCGGGCTCGTCTATTCTCCATAGTAGAAATTATTTCTTGCAACAACATGCCATCATCACATGTCCCCCGCCCCGGCAGGAATGCAGACTGGGCCGGTCCTATGTAATTAGAAAGGATAGGTCGCAGTCGGTTCACCAAAATCTTAGCGACAAGCTTATAAGTGACGTTGCAGAGCATCAAAGGCCGAAACTGCGAAAGATTACGAGGCACGTCCACCTTAGGGATTAAGCACATGAGCGCATGGGACACTTCCTCCGGAACCACCGCCGACTCGTCACCTTAGTGACCAATGCAACTACCGAGTCCCCTATATCACTCCAATAACGCTTGTAGAATATTACCGGAAATCCATCTGGCCCTGGGGCCGCGAAGTCGCGCATTTGATGTAGCGCCACTTCCACCTCTGT
Organism: Hygrophila difformis; assembly: GCA_030278955.1. Taxonomy (NCBI): domain Eukaryota; kingdom Viridiplantae; phylum Streptophyta; class Magnoliopsida; order Lamiales; family Acanthaceae; genus Hygrophila; species Hygrophila difformis. Next base: position 22,718,253 of record JAOANR010000009.1, read on the forward strand.
CCGCTGGTATGGCCTAGCCAAATCAGCAGCGGCGTCTACTGTCAACGGTTCCAAATGGGGAATATCCTCACCCACGCTCTCCACCACCGTCGGCTCAAACACTTTCGTATAATATTGCACCGCATGCTGGCGCAATTCATCTTGATTATCAGTCCAGCGGCCCTCTTCAACCTCCAATCCATAAATGCGACTTCGCTTCCGACGAACTTTTGTCTGGGCATGGAAATACTTGGTGTTCCGGTCACCCCACTTAACCCATCGATACCTCGCCTTTTGGTACCATAACAGTTCCTCTTGGTACAGTGTTAATTCCAACTCCGCCTTGAGCTCACTTTCCAATCTACGCATGCATGCCGAGTCCACCCTCTCCAATACGCGCTCCACTCCCATAATTCTACGCTTCAGCATACGGATCCGTCTCCCAATATCACCAAAAGTGGTAGCATTAAATTCCCCATACAAGTCCTGTATACGTTTAAGGGAGTTCATCAGGTCCCCTCCCCCTTCCTGTATCCCTGTTCTCACAACGTGCTCATAGTCTGCATGGGTAGCCCATGCAGCCTCCCATCGAAAGGGCTGGTTTCCCAAGTATTGGCTGGCATTGCCACAATTAAGCTTAAGAGGAGAGTGATCCGACCCTAGGCGGGGTAAAATGCTAATACGTCCTTCCGGGAAAAGAAGCGACCAGTCCAAATTCGCAACCCCACGATCAAGGCGTTTGGCAAGCCTTCGACCTTCCACAGTGCGAGACCAAGTAGCCGCCGGTCCTACTGTCGATACTGCTATCAGTTCACAATCCTCCAGTAGCTGACGGAACTCCACTGCCCTACCTTCCAAAAATACCGCCCCATCCGTCTCCTCCTGCGATGATATTTCGTTCCAATCCCCAACAACCATCCACGGCCCTGAGATACTAGCTGCGACAGTCCTCAGGCTCTCCCAGTTATGAACTCTCCTCTGGTAATTTGGGTCCGCATAAATAGCCGACAACGTCCACGAACAAGCTCCCCTAGCAATCTCGATGGCAATTATCCGAGGGCACTCAACTACCAAACGACACTGATAAGGGGTTCCCTGAGCTTGTAGAATCCACAAGCCGCCTGCTCTTCCAATAGCATCTTGAATGTGGACACTAGCGTAGCCCTTTCGAGCAAAGAAGTAACGGACCTGTTCAAACGCTCCCTGAGGCTCCATCAAACACAAGACATCCGGCTTATGCTCATGAAGGAATGTCCCCATCCACCGACGAGCACTCCTACTCATTAAACCTCTAACGTTCCAAGAAACAAGGGTAAAATCCACAAACTCCATTAATACATTTAGCAAAAAGTGGTCTCCAGTAGGTCGACCCTTACGTCTCACCTTCCGCATCCGCCCAACAATCCTGATCACTCATCTCAGACCCTCCTTCTTCGTCTGCCGCCGTGAGCAGTAATGGGAGGACTCTCCCCTTCAGTCCAGCCCTTGGCGGAGACTCAGTCTGACACCGCTTGGCCCCCAGCACACGACCATCGCCCTGGCTTATAGAGGCAGGAATAATAGCCCCATGCAATCCTTCTCCCGCAGGGATCAGCACTTGATCCTCCTGAGTTTGCTTCTCTCTCTCGCCAGTCGTCGAAGATACAACCTTTTGGGCATCACGCTTCGGATCCTTTGGCGCGACACCAGAGGTACCCGGCACTGCAGGCCTCCCCAAGGGTTGGCGCCTAGGGTTTTCCTTCCTCTCCCTCTCTTTGTTCATATATTTGCTCTTACGCCGGACTACAGTAATCCAATCACCATACTGCCCCTGCGGCTCCGCAGTTTCCTGTCCACCTTCCTCAGGGAGATTCATCTTAGCTTTGCCTTTTATATTGGATAACTCCTCCGCATCTACCGGTTGGTCGTCCACATTCATGTTGTCTTGAGGACTAGCCAACTTGGCCCGGCCTGCCTCCCGCGCCCTCGCAGTCGTAGCCTCAGGTGCATCTGAGTGTGGGCAATCCCGATCAAAGTTAGGGTTGAATTTAATTCTGTAATTAATTTCTTAACAGATAAAATGAATTTCTTTGAAGGGAAAAAGTTAGAATAAATGAAAAAGGAGGCATAGCAGAAAACATAAAATGTAACCAAACAAACAAGGCCTTGGCCTGCAACTAGGGTTTTTCTAAAAATTAGTAGTAGTAATACACCAGGGAAGGGGGTCTGTATTCTGTAATTTGTACAAGTATTGTGGTTATTGTGCTTTTTACATTTCTACCCTCATAGGAAAGGTAAATTTATCATTTTCTGCACCCTCCTCGTATTGTATGTGTTGTTGATTTATAAATCAGGAAGTTGGTTTGTACTATTGCGCGTTGAGGATGAATGCTGAATGATAGATATGCCAAAGTATGGAGTATTTTGCCTCAATTTCAGACTTCCTCTATGCGCCGGATTGCTTCCCTCATCTCGATTCTCCGTTCGTGATCGCTTTCCGTGCAGAGAGCGCCGATCCGCATCATTTTCTCCATCTGATCGATTGACTCCTTGGAGGCGTTGTTGGCAATCTCCGGATCGATGAGTTCGCCCACTCTGTCTTCGAAAATGCCGTGCTTCACCCACTGGACGATATCGGTTCCGCCTTTCTGGTTGCTGGCGTACTGAGAGGGGAATTTCCTTGTCATGGTCTCGAGAATGACAATTCCGAGGCAATAGACGTCGCTTTTGTGGTTGAGTATCTGCTCCTGGACAGCTTCGGGGGATTTGCTGGCGGCTAGGGCTTGAATCGATTGGTGGCTGCTGATTAGAGAGTATAGTGCGTAGTCTGTGAGGACTGGCTCGTAATTTGAAGAGAGAAGTACATTGCTCGACTTGAGATTCCCATGTGGAAGCTCGCAGCTCGCGAATTCAGTGTGGAGGAAACCCATCCCTCGAGCCACGCCTTTTATGATTTTCAAACGTGTTGGCCAGTTCAGCTCCTCATGATCGGGTCCGCGATCACCTGGTAATTAAGCACAAATTTGCTTTCATCATATTTATTCTGGCACACTAATCTGATTTACATAATGAGTATTAATGTGTTGGTAAGGTGTTTAATGATGCGCCTGAATGAATATTACCATGTAGCCGAAGCAGTAAGCTGCCATTGCACATATACTCGGTCACCAACAGCTTCTCTTCTTTCCGATAATGGTATGCCAGCGGTGGCAAGATGTTCCGGTGCCTTATCCGGCCGAATTTTCTAACCTCGATATCAAACAAATCCCGGTTGAGCTTATTCAGGTGTTTGATCCTCTTCACAACAACAGATAGTCCATTCACCAATTTTGCTTTGTAGGCGGACCCCAAGCCACCGCTTCCGAGAACTTCTGCTGCGGCCTTCATCAAATCAGGTAGCCTGAATGCCCCTTTCTCATCATTGATCATCACAAGATCGTTGGATGGCTTTGCAGCTTGCATGTTTTTTTTAGCGGATTGGCTTTCGATATCATTGTGTGCTCCTGCAGATCTCTTGGCAATGCTGGTTCCCCTGCTTATGCTAGGCGAGTGCACCTGTTCCCCCTGATCGTCCACATTCTCTTTTCCTAATACAGAGAAACTCGGCTCCTTCTTTTTGGCCTTGAAAAGTATAGTCACCAATAATAAGGCCGCAACAATGCCTAATATCGCCCATTTTGTAGTGTCGGATTGGTGGTCAGGAATCTTCCCTGGTTCTTGTGCACTTGCATTTGCCCCAGGACCTATGCATGGCTTGTTGATGACAACACCACAGACGTCGGGATTGCCCTCGAACGCCTGGGGTGGAAATCTGGACATGCTTTGCGGGATTTCTCCTTGCAGCTTGTTGTACGAAAGGTCGATTTTCTCCAATGTATTTTGCTCGAATGAAGGGACGGGCCCAGAGAACTCATTCTGTTGCAGCATTACCTCCCTAATGGAGTTGATTTTCACCAACGAATCCGGAATCTTCCCTATAAATTTGTTCCTTGAAAGGTGGATCCTCTTAAGGGACCTCATATTGTTGAAATAATCTTGAGGTATCTCCCCGATGAGACCATTCCCCCCCAGAAAGAGAGATTTCAAAGAACTTAGGCGATTGAATTCAGGAATCGGACCAGAGAGGCTGTTGTTTTCCAAGCTGAGGATTCTGAGCGACTCCAGATGAGACAATGCCTCGATGTTAATAGTTGTTGCGTCCCCGGACAGGCCATGGTTCATGAGCAATATGGACGACACGGCTACACCTCCTGAATCAGCGCAATCTATCCCTTCCCACGGTTTCTGTTTGTCGCAGGGATTGGTGCCCCTAATCCAGGTGGCGTCGAGGGGAGCGGTAGCCCTCAACGATTCTTTGAATTCAACGAGGTGAATGTCTTCATTGACAACAGCCAGGCAAGGGGCAGCGCATAGAGAGAGGAGGAGGAGGAGGAGGAGGCTGTAGCGAATGCAGTTGCGGCGTTGGTGGTGATTGGTGGACATGGTAGAGGGATTTGTGGGAAAGCGGCAGAGAAAGGCCTCCCGGCCTGGCCCTGATGATGATACACCCGCCAGAGAGATTGTAAATCTCTGAGACCTTATTCTGGGAAGATGTTTGGGAAGGTGGTGATGTCCTTTTTGGGGGGATGGAATGATGTGTCATGATTCTGTGGGAGTAATGGCTGTGGGATTATGGCTGGAATTGAAGCAGAGGTTTGTGTGATGGGAAAATCTGGCCACTTTTATTGAAATCAAAAATAGAAACTTTCAGGGATAAATAAATAAATATGTTTAAAATAATGAGTTTGTTTAAATAAATGGAGAGGAGAGATTTCAGGGTGGAGCTGGTTGGGCATTGTTGTTTGTTGATTGAATTTATTTATTTATTTATTTATTTTATTTTATTTTATTTTTTTTAGAATAGTTTTTGGCAACATGTATTGATAACTTTGCTTTAAGATTTTAGCCTATTATTAGAGACTGGAGAATACTTGTTGACAAGGATTGTCATCTCCATGAAATAGTAAATTGTGTTGGGTTTCCTTGGTAGTTTCTTTCTTCTGTGTTAGTTAATAAGTAGTAGTGTTTCAGCTTTGATATGATAATCTCCACGCATGTGTAAGTTCATTCAAATTGTTTTCTTTGGTTGTAAATTTCTTGTCAGTATGTCAACTTTGATTTTGTGTGGAAGAAACGTCAGCTTTGAATTGCTCTTTATATATTCAGTTGATTGATGGATGGCATGCAATCTCCGTGACAGTTTATGGTCAGCAATAATGCAGTAAGGCTGCGAAGATGGAGGACGGAGTCTGAGGATAGCTGGGACAAAAATATGATGGATGCCAGGGAACGTCCTTGGGGGACTGTGTGAATACCAATAAAAGCATGCCAGTGGTAACGGATGATCCTTAATTAGCTTGGCAGGTATGAGCTGCAGGTGCATAATATAAGTACTCCTACTAGTTTCTTTAATAGGAGTACTACTTACTTGTCGACTTAAAGTTGGGAAGTGAAAATTCAAAGCAGTACGTGGGTGGCCTACTGCAACGAACCCCCCCACATCGCCGTCAGCAGCTCTAGCTTCATAGCCCAGGGCAACAATACAGCATACCTACTCAAGAAATACTAAAATGTAGTCATATGAAAAGAGGTACTCCCTCCATTAGGTTTTTGTGTTGCTAACATTTGGAATTTTGCAGTTGAAAGTTTTATCATACAGTTATATAAATTAAATTATACTCAGACTTTTGAGATCTTGTTGGATTCGTCTATTCTCCAATAAATTAATCAATCCAATACAACATTTGTTCTAAGTTAGAACTTTGAAACGGGTGCGGCTGCTGTGCAGCCACTGCACATGCAGTTGTGTTTCAGTATGGACTTTTTGTGATGTTTTTCAGAGTGTGCAATTATTTTGTAATGTGGGTTACTATTTTTGTGATGAGTATTTTTTTTTTAATGTTTAAAAACTTTGTGATGAATGAATATATTTTTGTAATGTACAAAACTCAAACATCACAAATTAAGTGTTCACATCATAACTGCAGTAATTCAAATTGAAACTATTGGCAAATTGTCATTTATGAGTGTGGCTGAACATTGCTCATTATTTTTGTGAATCTTAATGTTTGTTGGAACTATTTTCATGAATGTAATTAGTTCGGTTAAGAAATTTTACGTTATTTAAAATTATTTTTGCTTTTATTTTGATGGTTATAAATTCGAATTTTTATATATAATTTCAAATTTTTCGATTTTTCGATTTCAGTTGGTCATGCTTTTATTGGCAAATTCAATTTTTGCTTTTATATAAATTCAATTTCAAACTTTTCGTTTGGTTTGAATTTTATAGCTTGAATTCAAACTTTTCAAATTTTTGAATTGATACCGAATTGGTTTTTGATATGAAATACTCTATAATTTAATTAAACGAAAACTACATTAAACTAAATAAGGGTTAATACTTGCTCAATTGGTCAAGTCTTTTACCTTTTAACTTTATTCTTTGAAGATTTCATTCTCCACTCACTCTTTATCCATTCTCTTAATCTCTTTATAATTTGTAGATATAGCTTATACTATTACCTTTTCTCTAGCTTCAGTAAACAATGCTGTCTAACATAGGCAAATTGGAAACAAAAATAAACTAAATGATTCCCCTCGATTTTACTTGATTTCGTGTTTTGTGTATATGTTATGACTTATGAACCTTTTTCTTAACTTCATTTAAGGAAGTGGAGTAGTTTTTTCTTACCCAAAAAACTCCTTTTAAGACAACGAAATATCAGCTAAGGGGATGTTTGGGAGTCAGCGGATTTGCTAGCAGATAGCAGATTCGGAGAGAGAATTGTGAGAGGATATGCTGACTGAATCCGCTTATGCTCCTAAATATGCCGGCTTCCAAACATCCACAAAATCTGAAACTTAAAACAGAGACAAAATTACATGAGATCAAGTACTTGAATAGTTGAATATTCTATCGTCCACCTTTAGAATGACATTTTAACAAACATTTTACACAGAAAATAAAACCCTAATTAATTAATTAATTTCTACTTAAACCACCAATTAATTATTAATAACAAGTAATTTTTATTTTTACTTTTTTTTATAAAGGAGTAGTCAGTACTCAGTAGTGTATAAATGACGCAGTATTCCAATTTCCAAACTAAACTGTAGTTCTCAAATTAGGTAGGATATATTCTTAAACCGAAAAAAGTATTAGGGCTTTTCGGATTTGGGGGAACGTTCGGCCAAATTTTTGATTTAGGTTTTTCTGTTTAGCCAGACCGTTCCTCTGATTTGAAAATTGAAACCCACTTCCCTTGCAATCCACTCCTCCTGTCTTTCCATCTGCTGCTGCTAATCCTACTGCATTCTTCCGTGATTGATCGCAACCTTCCACCAGCGATCCCAATCCCTTCACTCATCAGGAATCTTCTTTGTTCATCTGCTTCTTTCATATTTAATCCCCCGCACCTCAATTCCCAACTTGATTGCCTCTGAGTCCCCGCCGGAGATAACGAATTCGATGGTGGAAACGGCGCCAAGCCCCAATGGCCACCACCATCACAACCGCCGCTGGATCCCTTCCCCCTTCGGCTTCTTGTGGGCGCACAAGGCGGGTTTAACCGCATTCTGGATTACTTTATTTTTCGTCGTCTTTTACTGGCAGCGGGACGCGGCCACCGGAGGAGGAGGCGGCGGCCTGTTGGTTTTGCGGCGGGTGATTCAGGGGCCTCGGCCGCTGCCGAGGCTGCGGCCTGTGGTGTTTAATCTTACTGACTTTGGAGGGGTAGGGGATGGGGTTACGCTCAATACTGAGCCGTTTGAGAGGGCAATGATGGCCATTTCAAAGCTCGGGAAAAATGGGGGAGGGCAGCTCAATGTGCCGCCGGGCAATTGGCTGACGGCGCCGTTCAATCTCACCAGTCATTTGACTTTGTTTCTTTCTGAGGGGGCTGTTATTCTAGGAGTCGATGTGAGTACTTACTCATTTCTACAAATGCACGTTTTTTTAATTTTTATTTTTATTTTCCAGTATGCTAAAAGATCTGAGCCAATCCTTCAGTTTCAAATCAGATGTAGAATTTGTTTAAAACTTGGGAAGCTGTTGGAAATGATCGCATTACTAAATGATCATGATATTAGATTAATGTTTTTAAAGTTCAACATTGGGTTAGAGATGAGGTAGTTACTGTGACTTTTTGTAATGTCCTGTTGCAACGGTTGCGTAACTTGGTGGGAGTTTCTAATTCCGAATTTTTGTTGTAAGGTTACTATGGATGGGTAAATGCATAGCAAGTGGGTCAATGCCAATGAGCATTCCTTAGATATGTTGAGGCTTTTGGATGGAATTCATTTTTGGATGTACCTTGAACATTTTTTCTGTGGAATTGGCCGTTAGGTTTGCAGTATTGTAATTTGAGCCATGGAAATTGACCGACATGGAACTAATGATATAGCTGCTGACACTTTCAAATGTGACCAAAGTTATCACTAGTATTGGCCAATCCTAAATGGGCTGTTACTTGAGTCTTTTGCGAAAATGTTTACATATGATTGTTGTCTGAATGTTACTTGATATTATCACTAGTAAAAGGATAAAATCTAATTTTATCTCTGATTAGGTCCAAATTTTAGTATTCAGTATTCACATGAAATTATAAAATTGACTCTGGGTAAGAATCATAGTTTCGTATGATTGAACCAACCTTTTTTATGATTACATTTTTGGGTTTGATAATATATGTGACTGATAATAAAATGTAATCTCTGTTTTGTATGATTGCCCCAACCTTTTTAGATGGTTCGATATTGCCCGATAGGATCACGATACGGCATGATCAATGCAGAACAATTCCATTTTTCATTGTCAAATGTAACCTTGAAGCTTGATTGGGATGGTGAAACTGGTGCTATATATTTGCATACTCACTTGGTTGAGTTAGCACCAATTATGTACTCCCTCCGTTTTTGTATAAATGAAACATTTGCATAGTTGTTACTATTCATTGTAACTTTGATTTAACTTTTTAACATAGTTATATAAGAAAGAATATAGTCAATTGAGATCTTGTTGGATTCGTCTAATCGCGTAGTTTTATAATATCAAATTTTTATAATTTTTACTTTTACACAATTTGAGATATTAAGCGTTTAACATGTGTATTGGATTTCGTGAAATGAAGGAATGTTGCAACTTTTTAAAAACAGAGGGAGTATATAACTATTGGTACATGATCATATGGCATTCTGCTTTTTTTAAGAAAATTAAAAAAACTTAAAGGTCATCCCCAAGTCCTTATTTGATCGTAATTGTTTACATGATGCCTTGCAATGTCAGCTCAATTTTCTTCGAAACTGCTGGGAAATTTCAATAGTCTTTTAATTTCAGGACAATGTTCTTTAAAACATATCATTGTTCCTCTATTTGGAGTTATCCATGCCTCATTTTTCTTCTCAATATTCCTCAGGATGAGAAGTATTGGCCTCTAATGCCTCCATTGCCTTCATATGGATTTGGGAGAGAGCATCCGGGATCTCGATATGGAAGTTTAATCCATGGACAAAATCTCAAAGATGTTGTCATTACAGGTCAGCATTTTCATTGACGTTTGTGTGATTCTGTTTTGGAGAAATTAGAGGTTATGGCGTTTCTTACTCAGGTCAAGGATATGAAGTTATAAGCTCTCTCGAAAAGTTTATGCGATTTTATCTCCAGACTCCATTAGCTGGTCTTTGTTTTGGTGTTTCGACTACTGTTCTAGCCTAGTAAATGGTGAATAGAAAGAATTTGAGTATTTTGTTGAACCCATCAAAAATGTGGGAAATATGTATTGGTCCACTGACTAATTGACTCCACCTTTCAGTATTCATGTAGCCATCCAACAAGAAAATGGGAAGTGCAGTTGCTTGAAGTTTAACAAGTAATGAGATAAAATGGACTACGGGAATCTACTAAGGGCATGGTTGGTTTGATGGAATGAAATGGGAATGGGATAGGGAATGCATGTTGTTGCTAAAATTTGGCCATTTTATTTTAACTACTTCCTCCATCCCGCTTATTGTGTCCGATTTGGACTTTTTACGCTGTTCATGGTATAAATTTGACCTAACTTTTTGTTGCAATTATGTAAGAAAAGTTATAATCGAGTGGGATATTGTTGGATTCGTTTTTTCGCATAGTTTTAGAATACATATTTTATTGAATTTTTACTTCTACACATTTTAAGATATTACTTCCTCCGTCTCACAAATATTGTTACGTTTGACTTTTTGATACTATTCACTGTTTAACTTTGATTCAAATTTTTATCATAGTTATGTAAGAAAAAATATAGTCAAATGAGATCTTGTTAGATTCGTCTAATCTTGTAGTTTTAGACAATCAACTTTTTATAACTTTTCGTTGTACAAAATTTAAGTTATTAACCGTTAAAAATGTGCATCGGCATGCGTGTCGGAAGGGTGCGTAACAATTATAGTGAGACGGAGGTAGTAAATGTTAAACAAATGCATTGGCCGCCAAAAGTTTTGAGACAGAATTAATGGGACAGTAGGAGAATTAAAATTATCATTTTCTTATAAACTATTATTCCCTAAGATACAATATTTGCTCATTCTTCTATACAGTTCCTCATTTCTTAATTTATAATAATTCCATAAGAAAAATTATTCCCATAAATTTAATTCCATTCCTATGAACCATGAACCATCCTTGCCCTAATTGGAAAAATGTCTCCTTGATCTCATGTTGTGGTTTTGCTCTAGCTATTGCAGAATGATTTAATCAATTGTTTTTTTGCACATTTGCCATATTTAACAAAGCAAAATCCTTTATCGTTGTAAATGCAACTTCTGCAATCATTTCTCAGAGAAAGAAAAATTGACTCCTGTTGAGCTTTGTAAACTTTTACTTTGATCTTTGTTTGGGTTACTAAATATGCCCAAGTTCTACTTAGTTTAGGGTGTTTTGGGGAAAAAAGTTTATATTTACATTTAAAACATTGTTTCAAATTGCATACAGTTTTGCCAATACATATGATGCATAGAATTATTGCTATTTCTTGTCACATGTCCCATGAAAAGCGCTATGATACCTTAGCTTCTTTATCTCTTTCTTCTTCTTCTTTTATTTTTATTTCGGCATTTTCTCAATGATTTTCTCATCTTTATATTTTAATGGTCTACGAGTGGAGGGATGTTTTTGGTTATTTCCTTTTGGTCCTGCGTAAATACAGATGCATTGTATGAAAAGCTATAGCTGAAACCTGATATGTGGTTATAAAAATCTTTTACTAATTCCATGGCTTTGAAATTTCATGTGTTGCGTTTAGTTAGGAGGTACAATAGGTTTGTTTAAAACTTTAAATGAATTATCAGTATATTCATCTGAACACCTGCCTGTAACAGGGCACAACGGTACAATTAATGGCCAGGGTAAAAATTGGTGGAAAAAGTTTCGAAGGAAGCTTCTTAACCACACCAGGGGGCCACTGCTGCAGATTATGTGGTCCAGTGATATTGTGATATCGGATATCACATTGCGTGACTCTCCGTTCTGGACTATCCATCCATACGATTGCAAGAATGTGACTTTGAAAAATTTAACTATCCTCGCACCAATAGTGGAAGCTCCAAATACTGATGGCATAGATCCTGGTATGGTTCCTTGTTGGTTTAATTGCTTTTTGTTATATTCACGTGATTGCCGAAATTTGTAAATCCTGCTGAAGTGAAGCTTGCAAATGTCTAGATAATGTTTACTTCCCTCATGTGAATGACGTACTCTGTTGGATAATGTAACCAGATTCATGTGAGGACATGGTGATTGAGAACTGTTACATAAGTGTTGGTGATGATGGTGTTGCAATAAAAAGTGGTTGGGATCAATATGGTACCACTTATGGACGGCCATCAATGAATATTATCATCCGAAACCTTGTTATTCGCTCCATGGTCAGGTGAGACCACCTCATCTACATAATGGCAGTTCTCAATTCTGAATCTTTGTCGGTGTAACTTTCATGTAAAAGCCTTAAAGATAGATAATTTTTCCTTAAATGACAGTGCTGGCGTATCAATAGGCAGCGAGATGTCTGGTGGCGTATCAAACATAACTGTTGAGAACATCCACATATGGAACTCAAGGCGTGGCATCCGTATCAAGACAGCGCCTGGAAGAGGAGGATACGTAAAGCACATCAAATATCAAAACATAACATTTGATAATGTCCGTGTGGGAATTGTGATCAAGACAGACTACAACGAGCATCCAGATGAAGGGTTCGACCCAAAGGCTGTCCCGACGATAAAGGACATAAGCTACACTTCGATACATGGTGAAAGCGTGCGTGTGCCCGTCAGAATCCATGGGAGCGATGAAATCCCTCTGAGGGATATAAGTTTCCGGGACATGTCTGTGGGATTGACCTACAAGAAGAAGCATGTTTTCCAATGCGCCTATGTCCAAGGGCGTGTCATGGGTTCAGTTTTTCCAGCTCCTTGTGAGAATCTTGATCTGTATGACGAGCAGGGGCGTCTGGTTATACGGTCTGATGCCCAGAATGTATCTGACATAGACTATGATTTCTGAGAAAAGATTCATCATCTGCAGTTTCTCTACCCCTTGGCCTTCGATATTTCTAGGAAGGGCAGCTAGCTTCCAGGTTATGTCCTTTTGCCCAATTTTCATTCTTGGTGTTCCTTGCTGCTGCTTTCTTCTTTCTTTCTTTCTGTCTCTCATGGGGGAAAAAAAAATCAGTTGAATATTGTATTTGTACATACAAATGCATAGCTTATTTCTCACTCGGTATACAAAACATTTTGGACAATAATTGTTGCTTTGTTCGTTATTTTATTTTATTTTTTACTTTCCTTGATTTTTCTTGAGGACTTCACGGCTATATTTTGAAGCGATCAGTGGGTTTTCTTTTTCCAGTCATTCCGGAATGCTTTGCGGATTTAGGAGATGCAAATTTTGTTGTCCTAAAACCGTATTTTGAAGAAACTCTGGTGATAAATTATTTTAAAATTTATTTGATAATAACACTATAATCTTGTGATGGATGATGGATCGACCCCAGAAGGATATCACCAAGGGATGAATATGGGCTGGACAGACTTTACCATGTTCTGTGCAAGAGATTGGGTCAGGCAAGATTTCTAGGATTAATTGGCCTCCAGTTAAGGGAAACAAGAATAGGGCAGGTGGGAAGGGCTTTTCTGCAACTTCAAGATTAATTAATTAATAAATGAATGTAGGGGCTCGGTAAATTAGGCCTGGCCCGATTTTAAAAATCTTTCTATTTTTTAGGTCCATTCCGATTTTATTACACTTTGCACCCTTCCGATTTTATTACACTTTGCACCCCATCACATGTTTGACTTTGTTTACCATGTCATTTATGTGCCTTACCTAGATACTATATGTATTTACCAGCTTAATGATATGTGGTTTACCACTCTATTACTATGTGTTTTACCATAGCAACCATATATTAGTACTTATCAAGTTATTGGTACGTGGTTTAGCACACTATACTACTATGGTTTACCACAGATACCATATGGTATTTACCAAGTTTTTTTGTATGTGTTTTACCACAAATACCTTATGGTGTTTACCAAGTTATTCCACATATACCATATGATATTTACCAAGTCTTGGTATGTGCTTTACCACAAATGTCTTATGGTGTTTACTAGGTTATTGGTATGCACTTTACCATAAATATTTTATGGTGTTTACCAAGTTATTCCACATATACCATATGTGCTTTACCAAGTTTTAGTATGTAATTTACCACGATTACCTTATGATGTTTACCAAGTTATTGGTAGTGTTTTACCATTGTATTGGTATATGCTTTACCAAGTTCTTGGTATGTGATTTACCAGGTTATTACATAGGGCCTGAACCACAATGTTTGAAATGAAGGGGCTTTGACTCTTATAATATTTTATTCATGGGTACCGTGCCCTAGTTTTCCCTATTTTTATTTTAGTTGTATTTTGCTTTCTTGTTTAGCCATTTTAGGTTGTGTTTTCCATATCCGAGAGTACATTTAAACATGGCACGGTGGCACCCCCTAGGTTGGAAGCTGCTGCAGTGTAGAATCATCCCATGGATGGATGGATATATTGAAAGTGATTATACTCGTTGACATATTTTTAAATTGGATGGATGAGATTAAGTCTATAGCTATTTTAATAATTTTATTAATTAAGTTTTAAAAATCTAGGTATTTTTGATATTGTTTTCTCATCCCGTCTTTTTTTTTTTTTTTTTTTTTTGAATTAAGTCGCTACCTATAATTTTCTAGTTGCTACATGTGGTCTTTCTAGTCGTTTCCAATGGTTTTCAATATTATGTCTCTTCTTTAGATATTTTAATCCTACCTTTGATCGTCAATATTATATTTCTTCTTTATGTATGTTAGTCGTTACCCATTATAGTATTCGAGTTCTAGTTGTTATCTCTATCGTCTTTATAGTTGCTACTTGTAGTTGTTACCAATGATTTTTAATATTATTGCGTTTCTGTTTTTTAGATGTTATAGTCGCCACCTATAATATTTTAGGATTTTTTTTAGGATTTTATTTTTTTTCGAGAAAAAGATTTTATTCACCACTTCAACAAAATGCATTCCACAAAGTTACAAGTTCTCATACGGGCATCTCCACTACGACATTGCAACAGGGTATTCAATTACCAAAAACCACAAACAAAGCAGCTTCAACAGCTGCCCTATGACCCCGTCATCCTCATTCTCAGTTCTGTTAATACCATTTTTCTATTTTGCCTTCCCCTGCTGCACCTCGTTTCGCCCATTTGTCTGCTAGTTCATGTCTTTCCCTCAAAATGTGTTGAACTATAGATTCCCCAGCAAAGCTCATCACGTCCACGACTACAGCCATTAGGTGGTGGAGACGCCAAGGTACCTGCTCCGGCTCTTGAAGCCATTTCACCACATTACAAGAGTCGCATTCAAATATCAACCTTTGGATAGGTAATCCTTGATCCCGAACAATCGCCCTGCAAACTCTATGGACGACTGTCAATTCGGCTTCATTCGAGTCTGTATGTCCAATACTACCCGAGAGAACAAATATCACATTCCCTTTATCGTCTCTAATAACTCCCCCAATCCCAGCCGGTCCGGGATTACCAAATGATGAGCCATCCGTGTTTATCTTCTACCACCCTTGCTCCGGACAAATCCATACCAAATCATTCCACGGCACCCTTGGCACCAGGTTTCTCCACCGAATCAATCCATTAGGAAAATCTGCATCCAAACAAGCTATGCTTACATCAATGTCACCCTGTTGTTCCGCTTTCCACCACATTCCAATTCTCCATTTAATTTATTCCACTGCCCCCTTCCAATTAGGCTGTTTTCCATTGAACACAAAATCATTCCTCAATCTCTAAACTGTCCATACAATCACCACACCTGTAATTTGCCATACGAGACCCTCCTACCACCTTTCGGATCCATGTCCAACCACCATTCCATTAAATTTTTTATCTTACCCGGATTAACCCAATCGACTCCAAACCATTGTATCCCAAAATACCAAAGTTTAACCACCGACACACATCTAGAGAACAAGTTATCAACTGACTCTACCTCTCCACCACAGAAAGGACATTGTAAGTTTGATACCTGGATGCATCCTCGACTAGCAAGTATGTCCCTGACTGGTAATGCATTCTGGAGGAGTTTCCACACAAAGAGTTTAACCTTCACCGGGCATTTGATTTTCCATAAGCACCGCCACAGCCCCTTGTCCGCTGCCTTCTCATTAGCTCCATTTCGCGACCAGCAAGATCTGTTATTAAATTGGTCGTTTCCCTCCTTAAGCCAACATATCCGATCAATCATATTTCTACACAGCTGTTGTCCCCTGATAACAAACATAAACTCATTCCATATCCCAACCTCCCAATCGAACAGTGGCCTACGCAATTGGATGTTCCAATGCCATTCAAATCCACTCCAGACCCTGAGCTCAGCCACCTTCCCCTCCTTATTTTCTGCTAATACATAATATTCGAGGGAATAATTCCTTCAACACCCTGTCATTTTTCAGCCATCTATCATGCCAAAATCTCGTCCTTACCCCATTTCCAACCTGAATTCTGAAACATCGACCAGCATCACCCATTCCCCCACTGTCCCAGCCACTACTTATCCTTCCCCACATAGATCTTTCAGGCCTTTGATCCGGCACCAGCGGCGCTCCCTTTCCATAGTACTTTGCATTTATAACATCTTTCCATAGCGATTCTTCTTTGCCAAATCTCCATCTCCATTTCAATAGTAGAGCCATGTTAAATCTCTGAATATTCCAAATACCCAGACCTCCTTCATCCCGCTGCATACAAATTCTCTCCCAACATATTGTATGAATTTTCCTTGTCCCGTCCCACTCATTTAAAAAAAAAACTTCATTTTATTTTTTCCAACCGATCTGCCACCAACCTTGGTAGCTTGAAAATTGATAGAAAATATACCGGTAGACTGCTCAACACCGTCTTTATCAAACATAGGCGTCCTGCTTGGGAAAGCATTCGACCCTTCCAACCCGCAAGTCTCTTTTCCACCCTATCGAGTATCGAGCACAGGTTGCCATATTGCCGTAACATTACTTCTTCCACCAATAAGAATCCCTAAGGGGCCGTTTGGTTTGAGGGAATGTGAGATTCCCGGTGGGAATCTTAGTAGGGAATGTCACATTCCTTTGTTTGGTTTGGGGAAATCTTTTATGTGGGAATCTTGGATTACTATCAAAGTGGGAATCTGGAGTGTTTTGATGGGAATGTGATTCCCGTGTAGAGGCCAGGTATTCTGAGATTACCGGGCATCTTTTCTCTTATCTTACATTAAATTGTCTTTTATACCTTTAAAATTTTAAAACCATACATAAACCCATTAAAATCATTTTTAACGCTAAAGCCTTGTAGCCCTAGGAAATTATATGAATTTTTTGAATGGCTCATACTGCTGAGCCAATCATTAATAAAGTGTTTGGACAGTGTGTTGCCATTATGTGGTTGCAGTACATAATAGTGTGTTTGGGACGTACAACTTCTAGCCAACAGTGGAGCACTCCACCTTCTCCGTCAGCCCATGGGCAGAAAATACGTGTTCTATTCCATTTTTTGAGCACCCTCGTGGCCTGGAAGCAACAATATTTAAAACTTTAGGACAAGCTAAGGGCATTATAGTCTATTTATGTGATGTAAGAATTTGAGATTCTCAATCCAACCAAACGCAGTAATCTTAAAATACAAAAAAATAAGATTCTAAATAATCTTATATTCCCAGTAATCTCACATTCCCAGCAATCATATTCCCACTGGGAATCTCACATTCCCTCAAACCAAATGGCCCCTAAATAGTTCAACAGCCTTCTACCAATCCCACACCCCAATAAGGTGGCAGCTTCCCTTACCAGGTCCGTCGAGCAATTTAGCCCATATATACAGCTCTTCCCGAAGTTTATGTTTAGCCCCGTAGTAAGAGATAGGCACTCCATTATCCTCTTCACCACAATAATTTGTTGTAGATCACCTTCACAAAATAAAATCGCGTCATCCGCATACTGTAAATGGGATATAATCGGGCCACCAACCTGAGCCTGTAATCCCGAGTAAACTCCCAACTCTCCCGCTTTCAATATCAGTGTGTTTAATACTTCTACAACCATCACAAATAAAAGCATGGGGAAATTGGATCTCCTTGTCTTAACCCCTTTTGCATCTTAAAGAATTACATTGAAGAGCCGTTAATGAGCACAACAGCCGAAGCTATGGTTACACATTCCCTCATCCATCTAATCCAGGTCTCCCCGAACTCCATCGCCTCCAGTATACTAAATAAAGCCTCTCACGAAACATTATCGTATGCTTTTGCAAAATCCAATTTGATAACAAAGGCCCTGCGCCTTGACAACTATGTAGAGTGAATTATTTCCGCAGCTATCAACACCCCATCCAAGATCTGACTACCTTTGACGAACGCCATTTGAGAAGCTCCCACAAGTTTGTTTAATACACCCTGTAACCGCCTTGACAACACTTTGGCCACTATTTTATACACACACCCGACAAGTGAGATAGGGCGGAAATCACTAAATTTCAAGGGATTATCCACCTTAGGGATTAAGGTGATAAACGAACCCCCACTTATTTAGGTAACTTACCCTTTAAGGTTACCTTCAGGGTCAGGTAAGGCTTGTCCCTCTCAAACACATTAAAAACCTCCATCATATCTCCTTTAACCAATTCCCAATATTTTTTGAAAAATCGATATTGAATCCATCCGGGTCTGGCACCCTATTCCCGTCGCAACTCCACACGGCCGATCGGATCTTTTCTTCTGTGAAAACCCTAATTAGGCGGTTCCTATCCCCCTCCCCAACCTTAGACAGCCCTATATCCACAATATAAAACAACTCCTCTGTTTTTTTAGAAAACATCCCTCGAAATAATGCAAAGCTTTCTCCTTTATCTCCTTCGGATCATCAATCACCGCCCCCTCGATTTTAATTGCCCCAATATGCCTGCGTTGCCTGTTCAGTGCAGCCACCGCTTGGAAGAATCGGGTATTTTGATCCCCCTCCTTTAGCCACTGAATCCTAGATTTTTGTAGCCACCTCTCTCTTCTGCCATTAGTAACCTCTGAAGTTCCCCTTTTTTTTTTTTTTTTTTTTTTTTATTCCAGCCAATTCACCCTATCCTCCTCTGCCTCAATCCCTTCCTGGAACTTCTCCTCCAAGCTCCCCATACCATCCATAATACCTTGAATGCGATTATCTAAGGCTGACGCACCATACCCTTCTCATTGTCGAATCCTACTTTTCAAAGCTCTTAACTTATCACACAGCATAACCCCTCGATTGCTCCCTAACCCACCCACGACTCCCTAACTAAATCCGAGAGGCCCTTCTCATCCATCCAATAATTGTAGAACCGAAAGGGTTTCGGACCACAATGCTTGCTCCCAGTTTCCAACAAGACCGGATAGTGATCGGATGGAACATATATCCTCATTTTTTGAGTAACCCCACCCGACAGACAAAGCCACCGCGGAGAAATAAGAAATCTATCTAACCGACTCCCCGCTCTCCCATACCAAGTAAAATGACCCCCTTCCATAGGTAAATTCACTAATCCCAAGTGGTTGATAAAATCCCTAATCGACCCGATGTCCTCACTAGAGCCAAACCTCTCATTTGCACAACTAACGGCATTGAAATCCCCCCCCCCCCCAAACACCACAATTCCCCGTTATCTGGAACACATTTTTGAGCTAACAATTCCCATAATATTGCTCTTTCTCTTCTGTCATTTGGAGCATGTATGCAGAAAACATTTATAATGCCATCCAAACCTCCCAAATTTCCCTTAAGCCAGATGTAGTTGTGTTCGCTCTCAAGAACGCTAAAAGATCCACTCTTCCCGTCCCAAATCACTAGCAAATCCCTTGCGTTACCCATGGCAGGTTGAACCCGAAACTCGCACTCCTTCCACCCCCAAATCCTGTAAACCAACCTTTCCTTTATTTTAGACATCTTCGTTTCCTGAAAGAAAAAATTAAAATAAAATGGAACAGATAAGGAAATAATCGTGTCATGAAAAATCAAATCATTATTTTCCATTGGCCCAATTACTCCTAGTTATATATAGCCGTGGAATAAAATTGGACTGTCTAAATTAATTGAGATAATACTGTGACCGGACCTCCCCATGACTCCCCTAAACCTAAATTTGTAAGGGCACTGGAATACAGGTTACGTGATGCGCTAGTGAAATTATGTGATGGGTTGAAAATCTCATCACAAAATACATCTCAGACATCAATTTATCACTTCTGCCATCACAAAAAATACCCCTCATAGCAAATTCCGCAGGTGCAGAATTGCATCGTAACCACTCTCCTAGAATACTACTGTCTTCGTCTTGGTATAAATGTTATGGATTGATTTTTGACACTATTAAACTTTAACTTTAATTCAATTTTTTTTTATTCATTGTTATTTAAGAAAAATATAGTCAAGTAAAATCTTGTTGTATTCATTCAATTTGTAGTTTTATAATATCAACATTTCAAAAAAAAAATCCTATACATAAATGGCTTCGGCCATCCGTTTCCATTGAAAAGATTTTTTTTCTATATACAATTTAAATATTAACAGTCAAAAATATGCATTAATATACGTGTCGGGAGCAGTGGCGTATCCAGAAAAATAAATTCGGTAGGTTAACTTTTTGTTAATTAAAATAATTAATTTTAAAATTTATTGTAAAACTACTAAAAATGGTATTGTAGTATCATTATATAATAGCATCAATATTAACGTAAGAAAGTAACTCAATTTTAATAGTTGATCTCCCATGCTATTCTGCAATATTTTTTACCATAGTTATTGCTGAAAAACAAGTTATACTATTGAGGTTATTGCCAAAGGGAGAAGTAATACTAACTTTCAAATGTGTTTCGTGCTTCTTTGATTCAAACAACTTGATTGAAATCTTATGTAAATGCTTCCCATCCCAAAAAATCTCATCAGCTTGAATGTCGACAATGTAATTTTCAAATGAATATTAAAGAACCATCAATTCCATTTCTGAAATTTTTTTAGGATAAAACTGCGTGAGTGTTCAACTTCTTTTTATCAAATGAAGAAAATCAACTATAGGGATGAAACAAGACATGCAAATAAGTAATTCCCTATTTACCTCACTAAATCGATTTTCATGCCCTTGCAATTGTCAATTACATTGAGAAATACTTCTACTCGAAAATGGTGACATTTGTCATTTGTGGAGACTTATTTCCACAATAATATCTTCTCCTTAGAACAACATATTTCGTATCACTTCATAGTTTATCTTAAATGGTGTAATTCTTTCCAGATCATCTATCCATTATTACTTAAATATTAAAGATTTTTCTTAGTTACATCAAACATGGATATAGCATGTATAATGTCTTATTATTCTATTTAATTTTCTGCAATGCTGAATTCAGCTTATTCATAATTGCAAATATAGCCAGTCAACATCAAGGAAATTGATAAGTGACGGATCAACTTTGTTTTTTTCATTCATATTAGTGAATTTTTCAACGACATTAAGTAACTTAAGACTTGTAACATAAAAAATAAATCATATTCAAAGTGTGAATTAGAATTTTTTTTAAAAAAAAAACAAAGAAATTATGGCGGGTCAATTGACCCACCTTGGCCAATGCTACATCCGCCACTGGTCGGGAGGAATGTAACAATCACACTGAGATGACAGAGGAAGTAATTATTATATTCCCTATCTTTGTCCTATGTTAAAAAAAAAAAAAAAAAAACTATATTTTTGAGGTGTTCATAGCTTTTGAGATGTGGTTTTATTCCTTTTAAATCCAATCCCATCCAAAAATATTTTTAAAAGATAAATAAATCCCAAAATTTCATCCACTGAATTTATATTTTGAAACCATAGTTGGAGTATTTCTAGAAAAATGAATGGACCATCACAATGATAGATGTTGGTGGGCTACTAGTGTGTATATTTTAAATTGCAATAATCGACTAACAGTAAGAATAGAATATAGAAATACGTAATCTTATGGACCAGTGAATACTGTCTGTACTCTGTAGGGTGTAGAGAGTATGGACAATCTATGGAGTATGTGTATGTTGGACTTTATCTCCTTATCTCTTGTCGGTACGGTGGCCGTAAGAATAAAACGCAGCGTTTTGGCCAAACCACTGCGTCGGCACGTATTTGGCAAGAAGTTGTCCATCTCTCACCTAGTCACATGCATTTCCAGAAGAATTAATTAATAAATCCATTATAATACTAGTGTATTCTCACAATTATAATTAATATCCCCCATCCCATCTTATTTTTTGGCTACTATATTTTATTTTATGTGGGAATAGGAGTATTATGTAGGAACATATTAGTATTTAAAGTGGAATAAAATTAGAAATTTATGTGATGTAATTGTAATGTGTTTGAATTTTTAATTAATTTATTTATATATGATATGATAGTTGTGTATTTGAAATTTTAATATTTTATTTATTTATTCATTTAATGTGATGGTAGTGTATTTAATAATTAAAGTATTTAATTATTTCTTAAAAAATATAACAATTGCAATTGAAGGGATCAAAAAGAAAAATACTACCAACAGCAGTTGCCTTGAGTGGATGGGGGGCTCTAGTTGCTTAAGTAAGATCTCGGGTTCGAGCCTTGTGTATGCAAAAAACTTCTTTGGGAGAGACGTCCTTAATTGCTCTTGCAGATCCTCGAGGGATTAGTCTTGAGTCCAATGAGGCATAGGGATACCCTGATATTCACCTAAAAAAAAAAGAAAAATACTAACGGAATTAATAAGTCGGATGAAGTACTTATAATAATACTTGGGAATGTGGTTCGTTTCTTTTGGCACGGTAATTTAGGTTGTGGGGTTTAGGGGTGTTTGGAATGATTTTTTTTGAGGTATTTTTGGTTTTTGTTTATGCCAAAAATACTTTTGATTAAAAAATACTAGTATTTTTTATGACTTTTTAAAAATAAAAACAAAAGCACCTCGAAAAGCTGCAAATGTGCTTCTGGGATAAGCAGCCTAGGGGGTGCTTCTCCAAAAAGCAGAAGCCAAAAGCACCTAGTAATAGTGCAAAGTCTTAAATGCCCCTACCACTTAATATAAATTACACTATAAATATATCTTATTACCATATAAAAGACATGTATCTTTTTGTAATTATTTCATTCTAAAAGCACTTTTCATTTTTACACATCCAAACACACTTCTGAAAAAAACTGTTTTCAAACATTCTATCCAAACACAAAAGTTACCTACTTCTGCTTTTGACTTTTCCTTCTGCTTTTGGCTTCTGATCTTTTCAAAAACCAATCCAAACGGGCCCTTAGTGGGTAAAGTGGGTGAGTATTTGTGTTTAAAACTCTAATGAATTTTGACTCTGTTTAATGTTTAACTTTGACTTAATATTATATAATGATTTAATTGGAGAAAAATATTCAAGTGTGATCTTGTTAGAATCGTCTATGCGTCTAGTTTCAGAATATATATTTTATAGAATTTTTATTTGTATCCATTTTGAAATATTAAGAATTAAAGAAATGCAAGAGACTTTGTATAAAAAATAAAAGTGTATTAAAATTTGTACAGAATAGTAAAAGTGATTATTTTTAATGAAATTTGAAAATAATTAAGATTCTAATCATATTTATATTAATTTAATTTATCTAAAAATAGAACGTGACCTAATTTTGTGGGACGAGCCAACTTTCGTGGGAGGGATTGAGTATCTTTCCTAAAGTAAATGCAACTTGGTTCCCATCCTGGGGAAGTATATACTGGAGTGTTTTTTGGCCATTGGATCTGATATTTTGTTAAATAGATGGTGTTGATAATACAAGGACAACTATGTAATTTTCTCTATTTCTTTTATTTTAAATAGATATAATTACAACTCGTATTCACACATTACTTTACACAGCTTTTTCAGTAAATACTGGTCGGAATTTAATAGTATTGACTGACCGACGAGAATTTCAATGCATACATATCAATCAGAGTGCACAATTATATATATAATATTTTATTTCGAACTACTTAACATTCTGTTCCGAATTACTTAATATTCTATTCTCAAACATTCAATATTATGTCTTATTGTATATGCCAACATCATGTTATGATTAGTTAACATTCTGTTTTGAATTACTTAACATTCTGTTCTCGAACATCCAACATTCTGTTTTGTTGTATATACCTATATTATTTTATGATTACTTAACATTATGTTCTCAATTACTTAACATTCTATTTCCAACATTCAACATTCTGTCTTGTTGTATATACCAACATTATGTTGTGATTACTTAACATTCTGTTCTCAATTATTTAACATTCTTTTTTTGATGAACAGGGACGCAAACGCGTCAGCAAAGAGGAAAGCTAAAAACTCTACAACAAGGAGGAAAGGAAATCAGACAAATTAAAATCTAGGGAAGCAAATCCCTGTCAAATCCGCTGAGAAGGCCTCCCGGGATCCATCCGGAGGAAACGCCCAAGTGGTGAAAAATTCCTCGCCATTCGCACCCCGCTTAGCTAGAGAGTCTGCAACTGCATTACCTTCACGCAAAATATGGTACCATCGGGCACCAGGTATCTGTGCCTGCATATCACCAATGTTCCGGCTAAGAGGAAACAACCAACTATCCTCCTCCACACCCTGGCGAAGAATCTGAAGAGCAGCTAAGGAGTCAGAAAAGCAAGTAGCCTCAGTAATCCCCAAGGCTAAGAGACGCTTAAGGCCATGCCAAATACCATGTAGCTCGGCAACAATGTTCGAGTTATAACCAATAAATCCCGAAAATCCCTCGATCCATTGTCCCTCCTCATTCCGGATAATGCCTCCAAACCCCGCTCGCCCAGGGTTACCAAGAGAACTACCATCAACATGGAGAATAAATCCATCCGATCCCCTAGGGTTCCAGTTAATCCACTGCGGTTCAATTACCTTGACAGGCTCGGAAAAGATCCAGTTGAAGCATCCTCCAAGGAAAAAGGCATCCTTCACCATGGCCGACACATCGACATTAACTCCCCTAATAGCTGCTGCGTTACGCCCCCTCCATATGCACCAAAGGACTGCCCAGTGAAGCCCATTCCAGGAGCGGCACAATCTGTGAAAAGAAGCAGCAATCTCATCTCCATTGTTCAACCAATTCTCCACTTGACACCCCGCCTTGCTCCAGACTTGGATAGCCCAAGAGCATCGGAAAAATATGTGTGCAATAGTTTCCGCCTGATGCCCACAAATTCCACATCGAGGAGTGTCAACCATCCCGCGGTGGTGACGAAGGGCATTGCTTGGAATGGCCCCATGCACTATCAACCAGACTAGAAATCGGATTTTATATGGCGCTTGGATCCGCCACACCCAAGCTCGCGCACAGTCCAACGTTAGTCCCCTCCGAGATAGCATCCACTCATAACCAGCCTTGACCGTGTATTTGCCATCTGTCGAGCCCACCCAACATAAAATGTCCCTGGCCGCGTCATGAAGAGATAGAGGACCATGCATGATAATTTCTGACCGAATCTCATTATTGATATCAGTAGAAATAGAATCCCATTGCCAACTCCCTCCCTGGAGTATGTCTTTGATTCGGATAGCCGAGTCCGCCGGATGGATCTCAGGAATCCTCCGGGATAGCGCACCAGATCTCAGCCAGGCCTCCGTCCAGAAGTTGCAACTCCCCGCCCCAACTCTCAACCTCAGGCCATCAGAAAATACAGGATCAACCTTGCATAACACGCGGAAGGTAGCCGATGCAACCGGCCTTTGTGAGATGGAACCATTAGCACAGCCATATTTCTTCACCAACAACTCAACCCAAGGCTTAGGAACAAGACACCGAATATCCATGTAGCACTTCCCTAGGAGGGCAATGTTCATATCTCTGCTAGTTCGAATCCCCAGACCTCCAAACTTTTTAGGCGTAGCCACTTTCCTCCAGCTAACAAGATTCAAGCCTCGGCCAGTGACGTCCTTCCATATGAAGTTATGAATGATGGCGTCCAATTTATGACAAATGTCTTCGGGAAGCCACACAATCTGCATGGAATACATAGCAATTGTCGCAAGCACAGCCCTTGCCAACGTAAGCCTGCCGGCTTTATTCAACAGCCCTCTCTTCCATGTATTCAGCCGGGCGTTCACCTTGTCAACAAGAAACTGATAATGCAGCCTCCTCGCAGCCCCATGAAAGACCGGAAACCCTAAATAATGTCCAAGCTCCTGAGTGAACGCAATGCCCAAGACCGCCGAGATCGTCTGCAAAGTGGTGGCTGGGACCGACAAGGAGGCCTAAGCAACTGATTTGTTTGCATTAACCCGCAACCCAGATTGGATGGCGAAATTATTAAGAACCTCATCCATGCAACACGTACTCGCCAAAGATGCTTCAGAAAATAAAAGGAGGTTGTCGGCAAACATCAAATGAGAAATAGGAGCTGTATTCCGCGCAAGTTTAACCGGCCTCCACTGACCCAGGTTCACCTTCTCAATAATAGTCCTCGACAATTTTTCCATAACAATGAAAAATAAATACGGCAAGAGAGGATCACCTTGGCGGAGCCCTTTGGTTGGGGTGATCGGTGGAAGAATACCACCATTCCAAAGGATGTTATAAACAGGTGACCTAACACAAAACATGATGAGCCGACAAAGAGTAGTAGGCAGCCCCATCTCGTCTAGACAACTCTCGAGGAAATTCCAATCAACATTATCATATGCCTTCTCAAGATCAACCTTGAGGAGGAATTCTTGCTTCCGCCGATGTCGGATGTGAAAGGTGTTGACAACTTCTTGGAGAATAATAGCATTCCCATAAGTTCCCCTGCCTGGAATAAAAGCAGATTGGTAAGGCCCAATATAATCTTTCAGAAGAGGCCGTAACCGTCGCACTATAACCTTCGTAAGAATTTTGTAAATCACATTACAAAGGCTAATCGGACGAAATTGTTGAATTTCTCTGGGAATCTCCACCTTGGGGATAAGCCGAATAAACGTATCCGCAATAGTAACATCGAAGGTGCTCTGGTTAAAAGCATTCTGGACAAACTTGAATACCGAATGCCCGATAATCTCCCAATATTTAGCGTAAAATATTGCCGGGAATCCATCCGGACCAGGAGCAGAGAACCCACCCATGGACATGACCGTATCTTTGACCTCCTGGATAGAGACATCCTTATCCAAACCTTCAGTATTGGCCATGATAGTAAGGGGCGCCAGTGGAGGATGAGAGTTCTGACTTGGGGAGTGCATGCTAAAGAGCATACCAAAGTGATTGCAAACATGAACCTGTAGCGTGGCATCCTCAGTGGTCCAATGACCATTAATGTCCAACCCCATAATATTGTTACGTTGACGACGAATCAAGGTCTTGGAATGAAAATAACGGGTGTTCCTATCACCCATCGTAACCCATTTGTCTATAGCCTTTTGGAACCAGAGCATCTCCTCCTGGGCCAAGACCTCCTCCAATTCTTTCATAAGAACCTGTTCAAGCCGGGCCATGCAAGCAGAGTCAATGCCGATGAGAATTCGACGAACCCCAGCCAATCTGCGCAACAACTTCTTCTTGCGTCGTGCAAGGTTTCCAAAGCAGGTCTGATTAAAATGGATGGAGGAAGATTTAACTTGCCGAAGTTTATCCTGGATCGTGTCGCCCCCCAAAAGCCAAGCCGAATCCACCACATGGGCATACTGAGGGTGCGAAGACCACATGCACACCCATCGGAATGGCCTGGAAGCGGCTGTGGTAGCAGGCTGGTAACATCTCATCAAAATGCCATTGTGATCCGACGCCCGGCATTGCAGTACCTCAACAAACCCTTCCGGAAAGGCGGTAGCCCATGCAAGATTTGCAACCGCCCTATCCAAACGTCTCCTGGCCGATTGACCCCCGGTAGTATTGCGATGCCATGTAAATAGGTCTCCGACTGTGTGAATAGATTGCAAGCCACAATCGTCCAGCATGGAACAGAAGGTGGCAGAATGAGTAGCTTGGAATTGTATGCCAACACTTTCTGAGGAAGAAACAATAGAGTTCCAGTCTCCCATGGCGAGCCACGGTCCCTGGATATTCGCGGCAACTGCCCTCATGTTATGCCAGTCATTAGCTCTCAAGCTCACACAAGGGTTTGTGTAGATGGCTGTGAAAACCCAATAAGCATTCCCTCTGCAGATTTTCAAAGCGACCATTCTAGGATGATGATCAATGCAATCAAACGTAAAGGGGATCCCGATCCGTGCCAAAACCCAAAAGCCTCCCGCTTGACCAACCGGATCTTCAATATATATCATCTCATAATCAATATTATAGAAAAACACTCGCACACGATCAAACATCCCTCGCGGTTCAAGAATAACCAACAACGAAGGTTTAACCGTTCTCAAAACATCAGCTATGTGGCGTTGAGTTGACTTGTGCATGGCGCCACGAATATTCCATGACAAGATTGAAAAGTCCCGAAACTCAATTATCAAGTAAGTTGTACAGAGGAAGGGCCTTCAAGCAGACTCCCCCGCCATCACAACATCCCCGCTAGGCCTCTCCTGCGGACGCAAGACCGCCTCCATCTTGGTGCTCCCAACTTCTACAGAATTATCCGCTCCAGCCACCAGGCTGGGCGATATGACAATATCCATCCCCGTTCCACCTCCAAGCAGATGAGCATACTTGGGTGGCAACAATTTCTCAACCTCTGTGGCACTGGCATGTTCCCGTGGGTCCGGAAGTGCGTCCTCCGTCCTGGTCCTCTTCGCCCCATTCACGGAGCCCTTACCTCGGTCTGCAGCTTTAGCCGAAAGGGAAGCTCGTGGTTTCCTAGGCCCAAGGGGCCTAGCTGCCTTGTCCAGCCGAGGAACAGGTGAGCTCTCCGGGCCTTTTGTTAGACAGCCCATGAAATTGGAAAATGGACTTAGGCTTAGGGTTAGCCTGTCGTGGTTTTCGTCGCGTGACTACCATCCATTCTCCAATTCCCAAATCTTCTTGATTTGGTGGATCTAAGGAAACCGAATCAGGTTTGTCCCCAACAATCTTCTTATTCTTCTCCTCACTACCCGTATTAACCAAAGTTTCCTTGACTGAGGGATTCTTTCCTTGATTTTCTGAGGCCAGCGGATCTGTCAAGGATTTTCCAACCACAGTCAACGTCCCAGTCTGTCCGGCGGCGGCGGCCTCCGACGAACCTGCCACCGTGGATCCCTTATTGACAGGCGCCATATCCTTCTCCGATTGAACATGGCCGGGATACACTGTACATTTGTCATGTAAGTGTCCATAACATCCACACTTCATGCACACTACATGCAGACCTTCATAAGTAATTCTAACAACCTCGCCTTCAACGTCAACAGAGCCAAGCAAGGGTTCATCGAGGTTAATCTCCACGCATACGCGAGCATACCTGCCCCGCGAACATTCTATTATCAACATCCAACATACTGTCTTGTTGTATATACCAATATGAACTAAGACAGAATTCTAATACAGAATGAGTCACGTTTAATAATACAGAATGCCTTAAATAACAAGATAGAATTATTGATTAACTAAAACAGAATGGGTGAGAAGTTAAACTTTCTTCATATAATATTTGAAATTAATTATAAAATATTATTTATTTTATATATCCAAATTTACAAAATATTTATACAGAGAAAAATAATTAAAGATTTGAACCGCAAAAAATATAATTATTAAATAATTTTATATATTTAATAGTGAATCTAAAAAAAAATTCTGCAGAGAGAAATAATTAAAGATTTGAGCGGTAAAAAAGTAATTATTGTACTATTTTATATCATTTAAAATTGAAAATATAATTACACATTTACCCTTATTATAAATCTCAACTATGGATTAAAATATGATGTAATCCTAAAAAAGAATTCAGTATACTGCAAAAATAACCCGCACAGGAACCAAATTGAAGTAAATGCTCCGGAATTTTGTTTTTGTCTCCTGACAATGGAGATGTCGACACGTTTGTATTCACGACGTGCATCCGCCGCTCTCTATGATTGTAAGCGGTGTCCCCAGTGGGGCCCATAAAAGAACCCCGTTTGTTTTCTCTGACGCCGTTATCAAACCATTACGTAAATGGAACATGTTCTCACCCCAACCACGGAAAAAAGGGTTATTAAGTCATTTTTCTTTCTAAAATATTCAAATCGGTCCGTTAGTAATTTTTAGCCTCATATAGTCCCCTATGTTTGCTAATTTTTCCCAATTTGGTCCTAATTACGTAATTAGCTTAAGGTTGCTGATGTGGACGAAGTAAATGTCATTTTACATCCACCGTGGCCAATCTGGAGCCTCCACACATAACACGCCAAATTAATAAATGTTTAAAATAAATATTTGAAGGCAACCATAACATATCACTAGTCTAATAAATACCTCTAGGCTCTAGTGGGTCAATTGAACTCTTCTTTACTGGGAGGATGGACATAGTGTCTACATGGTTCTCATTGAACCCTCATTGGGGTTACCCAACCATAAAGAAACAACAACCATTCATAGGGGTGGGCAAATGGGGCGGGTTAATCGGGTACCCGACCCGAACCCGAAAAATAGTGGGATCGGGTTGGGTACCCGAACCCGAAAAAACCTGAAATCGGGTACCCGAACCCGAAATTAGTAGATCAGGTCGGGTATCGGGTTTTACAAATGAACCCGAATTATCCGACTTTTTTAAAAAAAAACTATTTTATTTTATTTATTAAAAAATATCTATCTTATTTTTTTAAAAAAATTTCCCCACAATTTAGAGAGTATTTGTTTTTTAGTATTTCTAATTACATAATTTTATGCAAACCAAAAGGGTAAAATCTCAATCCCTATTTTTTTCGAAATATTATTAGTCAATTCTTGTCTTTTATTCGTTAATGAATGAGTATGTTCTCATTCTTATTAATTTGTAAATTATAAATCATGATGGTGATTATTGAATTTATCAAAGTTTCTTTAATAATTTATTTTTTTTAAAGGTTTTTCTTTATTTTTTTTAGAAAAAAAGTGGGTACCCGTGGGTACCCGACCCGATCGGGTACCCGCGACATGTAGGGTACCCACCAATGTCGGGTAATGGGCGGGTAATTTATTTTTCTACCCGAACCCGATTAACCCGAACCCGACTAACCCGAACCCACCAAACCCGACCCGACGCCCACCCCTAACCATTCACAACAATAACATAGGAGTTCTGGTCAACAGCTACCGCAGTGTATTTTCTTTTCGGTCTTGGTGGTTTTTGGTGTTTCTCAAAAAAATGAAGACCAATTGTTATATATAAATTATAATGCGTGCAAATGAATTGTTGTGTTTTTTATGGGTTGGGTAACCTCAATAAGGAATGGCTCAATGCGAACCAAGTAGAAACTATGTCCATCATCTCAGTGAAAAATGGTTCAATTGACCCGCTAGAGTCATTTTTTAGAGTAGTGGTGTGTTATGACAGCCTTCAAACATTTATTAAAATAGTGTGTTATGTGTGAGGACTCTAGATTTTCCACGATGTATGTAAAATGTGATATGCTTCGGCCATATCAACAACCTCATGCTAATTACATAATTATGACTGAATTGAAAAAAATTAGCAAACGTAGAGGACTATATGGGGCAAAAAATTAGTAACGGACTGATTTAGATATTTTGGAAAGAAAAAGGACTAAAAAAACGTTTTTTTCCCCCCAACCACACACTCGTTATATAAGTGAAATACTTCTATTACCAGGGGCGGATGCACCAAGGCACTGGTGGTGGCATGAGATACCATTCAAATTGTTATTTTAAGTTAAATTTTTTAAAATTTAACTTAATTTTATTTTGTGCAATTACTGCATTTTTATGGTGGTACCACTATAATCAATTATAATCTAATTTTTCAATAGTTTTTGTATTTTACTTTTGTGATACCACCAAAAAGAATTATGGATCCGCCGCTATCTATTACACACAAAATAAATCATTTCTAAATAAATACTTCCTCCATCTTGAAATCTTGTTTACGTTTGTTAATTTACTACTGTTCACATATAGACGTTTAGTGAGATAACTAAAAAGCATTAATTTTAAAAAATATAAATAACAATTTCATAGAATCTTAGTATCCCGATTCGATCATATGATTCCGATTTTGCAAAGACAAAAGCGATCCTATATATCCCGATCGTAACAACCTTGCTATTAAGTATTTTAAAATTAAAAAAGTATAAAACTCACAATGTTAAAAAAAATAAAGAATCTCATTTGAACTGTCGATTGTTGTAAAAAAAAATAAAAAAGAAAAAAGAATAAAAATGAAAAAAAGAAGAAGAAAAAACTAGTTTTCAATTGTGAGTGTGCGAATATTGGTTAAAATGTGATATATATAATTTTGAATTATGCATTTACCAACTTTTGCTGTATTTTTATTTCCCTTATTTAATTTTATTATGCATAAATTACTAAATTACCTATTGCTAGATGAATTAGATGAATTGTATATGTTATACAGATCAATTATATATGGCCGAAAAATTGGGTTGGAGACTTACCCTAGTGGTCAAGTCCCTCTTCTCTCAACCATAGGTTGGGAGTTCGATCCCCACCCGGCACCCTATCCCCTCCCCTTTATCCCCTTTGTAATTTGTATAGTTTGGACTCCCACACACATTTTCCGACACATGAGTGTCACTGTTTACCAAAAAAATTTATATATGGCCGACAACTGAAATAAGCTATAAAAAAATGTTGATTTGCACTCTAATAACATAATTGTTAAATTACTAATTTGTCCTCTCAATTAATCCTATCTAACAATTATAATGGTCCGTTTGTATGACTTAAAAAAGAAAAAAAAAAACAGAAACCAAAATAGAAGAAAAGTATAAGTCAAAAGTATAAGCATGCAACTTTTGTGTTTGGATGGAATTCCTGAAAAGTAGCTTTTTTTAAAAAATATTGTTTGGATGAGTAAAAATGAAAAATGCTTTTGGAATATTGTAATTACCAAAAAGGACATGCTTTTTTATATGTGAATAAGATATATTTATATTGTAATTTATATTACGTAGTATGAAAATTTAAGACTTTGCACACATTACTAGATATTTTTGGCCTCTGCTTTTGAGACAAGCACCCCTGAATTGCTTCTCCTAAATTTTTTTTTTAGCATTTTGAGGTGCTTTTTTTTTTCTCAAAAGCCCACACACACATATCTTTCTTCCAGTAATGGTTTTGATAGAAGTAAGGCCTTGTTCTCTAGGCCTTAATTTTTCTGGTCTGATTTGAATTTGTAAATTCTGATCTGGTCTGATCTGAATTTGTCTGATCTGATCTGAATGTTTCTGGTCTGGTGTGATTCCATCTGGTCTGATCTGAATTGATCTGATCTGGTCTGATCTGTTCTGATCTTATTTTATTTATATTTGGATTCTAATTATTTTTTCGATAAGCTATTTTGATTCTAATTAAATTATGGTAATAATAATATATAATAATAAAAATTAATAACTACTATTTAATATTTATTATATATAATAATAATAATTAATTAATAGTTTTTATTATTATGTTTAGTTATTTTTGAAAATATTTTTGAAAGTATTTTCTAATATATTTCAAAAATATTTAATGAAAGTATTTAAAACTATATTTTGAAATTATTTATAATATAAATATATTAAAAACGTGACTAGTATATTTAAATAATATTTTAAAGAGCAAAAAAATTTTTTGAAAAATACTTTTAAAATTAGTATTAAATAAGTAAAATATAAATAATATTTGCATACATTCCTATATGTTTTTGTCTTTTTTTTAAAAAAATATTATATGTAATTATGTAATTGTATTATAATGATCTGATCTGGTCTGATCTGATCTGGTCTGAATGTTTCTGGTCTGGTCTGGTCTGGTCTGATCTGATCTGATCTGATTTGATCTGGTCTGATCTGAATGTTTCTTATCTGATTTGGTCTGATCTGATTTTGGGAAAAAATAAGTAATAAGGTCTGAAAATAAGTTGTAGAGAACGGGGCCTAAAGCCTAAAACACCTGTTAAAAAACCAATTCAAACGGGAACTAAATCACATGACAAATCTAGATTCACGTCTGCACATCATTCGAGTGGTTTCCCACTACCCACAAATTTGCTGCATGTGTACATGTAGTTCAAGAAATGCAAGACAAAAAAAATAATAATAATAAATAAAATAAAATAAATAAAATTGCAAAATATTTTATTAATTTTCAATAAAATGCCTACACATTTATAGAATTTAAATCTATATGTTTGGCTAGCGTCGAGCCAAGGACCTTTTTCTCCTTAAGGGAGGCTATCGGAAAAGGATCAAACCGATTACTGGTCCGGATTTACAATAATGCGCCCAAACTTGACTAATTATGCCCAAACTTGACTGAATATTCACTGGAATTATAATGGCAAACTGGATACAATGGAGAATCTGCCGCTTGTTAAGGAACAACGGCGAATTCACCGGAAAAATAGAACCAAACTACCGGTTGTTGAGAAACAACGGTGGACTTGGAAAGAGTAACCGCTACAAGCTAAGCTAGAGTCTAGGGAAAACTGTAAAGGAAAGCTGTAAAGAAAGCAGTAAAGATACAAAGAATAAAATTTGATAAAGGAATTTTGGGGTTGGATTGGTCTCTCTTGATTATGTGCATGGCATCCCCTATTTATAGCCGGAGTTCTAGTAACCTCTCTCCGGCCTATTCCTTCCAGCCGATTTTCACCCTTCCCTCGTCGGCTGCCTTTACTCCATTTCGGCCGAAATTCCTTATCTTTGGGAATCTCCTTTCGTTCGGACTCTCGTTTGCTCTGAATCGTCCGTCCTTAGTTTCTCGGCCCAATCAACTCTAAGTCCATCTTCGTTTTAAATTCCTTTTTGGCCCATTTTGTATGACCCAATCATTTTCTCGCGGCCCACTATCCTTGTGGCCCCAGCAGATGCCCTCCTTACTTGGGCGAATTTTCGTCTCTGGAAAGAGCCCAAATAAACCTAACTCTCCCACTTTCTCCTTTTCGTGCGCCAACTCCTCCTTGGAATCCAGTCACGCCTCTTCATATTCTTTATATTCCATTATCTTTTAATCATCGCCTCTTCTTCTCATTCTTGTGCATTTCCACATTTTCTTTGTAATCTTCTTCCTTCCTTCTCGATGGCGCAACCACCTCTTTCGCCTTCTTCCCTTAAGATCAAGAATATCGAAGACTCTTTCGCCGATCGAACCTCCCTTCGTCTTACCGATGACGGTCTCACTACTATTGGGCCTTTGGCGACTTCCGTTGAAGCCGCCGCTTCTGTTTCTACTTTTTTTGGTGATTCGAAGACGATCCCCTTGTTTTCGGACCATTTCTCCGCTAAGCTTTTTAGTACCTTCAGTACTTGGCCTATTGTGACTCATGAATATACTGCTTGGTATGCGCGGGTACGACCTCACTGCGAACCGATTTGGTCGTCCATTGGTATCAATCATTTGATTAAGCTGAGTATTCAACCATTTCCTTCTGAATATCGGCACATTCAGGCACTCCTCTGTTTTTGGAATTCTTCTATTAACTGTTTTTGCTTCCCTTGGGGCATGATGACTCCGACTATTGAAGATGTTAAGCTTCTTTTGGATTTGCCTTCTCTTGGAAAACACTTTTTGGGGGTTACTGACTCCGAAAAACCCTCGACGAAGACTACTGGCTATATTTCAAAGCTTACTTTCGCCCCATGGATTACACGGTATAGTGGTAATACGCTTGAACTTCTCAAGCCGGAACCTGTGGCCTTTATGATGTACTTCCTTAGCCGATATTTTTGGTGTGCTCCTGCCAAGAATGTTATTCTTGAAACTTACCCTTTGGCCAAGTCGCTCATGGAGGATTCTCGTATGCCTCTTGCTGATTATTTCTTAGTCCATTTGTACGCTGGTATTTCGTCCTAGTACATGGTTGGGCCGATGGTCATCTTGACAGGTCTCACGGCCTTCTTTGGTTTCTTCATCTCTGGCTCGCCTGGCACTTCAGAGATATTTCTGGTTTTGAGCCTCAGTCATCCGACACTATTCCTCCTTCGGGCAATGACCTTCTTGGGGTTCGTTTTCCTGACATGCGTATCGAACAATGGATCTACTACTTCATGAATAGACCCCCCTTGACTCCTTCTCTCGCTATCTTTACTCTGGCTCTTCTAAAAGTTGGGTTTCGGCTATCGGTGTTTCCCCTTTCGGTGCATCTCTCTCGAAACAGTTGGCTTAAGTTGGGAACGCTTGCATCGTTCCTCGTCATATCTTCAATTGCTCAATGTTTGTTCCTTCTGATCATTCTATCCTCTCCGAAGTTTATAATCCTCATATGGTCAGCCGCCAATTCGGTTTTACTCAGGATGTGGTCCTTCCTCTTCGTGGAGATCCGAATCGGTATAGTAAATCCTTTAAAGGATTCGGCCCAGAAGAGAGCCGTCGTCTTTGCCGAACATGGGCTCTTCAAATTTATAATTTTGAGGTCCGTTCTTTCAATGTCCGCCCTGGTCTGTCGACAAAGCGCTTTGACGACTGGTGGGAAAAAATCCTTTCTTGTGCTAATTTCGGGACTGACTTGCAGACCCTTTTTGTTTCCCGCGGTTTCTCAGGTATTACGATGTTTTCCGTTATCGGATCAGCCCCCGATTATTCCTGTTCTTCTCAAGAGGATGATCCTTTACTTCCTTTGCTTAGTAAGTCCTTTCGATTTCTTACTTTATATACTGTGTGTCTTTCTCAGACTTTTCCTTTATTTTTCCTTGTCTTGCAGGATCCTTGGACGATATTTCGTCTCTTCCATCTCGCCCACGTACTTCGTCCGCTCCTGCGGCTTCTTTGAAGAGAAAGCGTGCTGCTCCGAGCTCGGGAAAATCGAAAGGCAACCCTGCCCCTAACGTTCGAAGACGGTCAGCTCGTTCACCTCTCACTGGATCGGCTGCAACAGCTGATCAGGTTTTTTTTTTTTTTTTGCGATTCCCCCTCTCTCTTTTTTTCTTAGATATCCAGTCTGGAGTTCTCCACGAGGCTTCTGAACGTCTCCTCTCATCTCAGCCCGACGACCATCATATCTCGGCCGAAGCTGAAGCTCGGACATTTCAATCCCAAACTGAAGCATAATATTTCTTCATGTATCTTGCATTGACTGGATTGGACATTTGTTCTCCATTTTCATCCACTAACATGTATGCTCCATTTAGCAATTTCGTCTGAACAATAAACGGCCCCTCCCAATTGGGACTCCACTTTCCCAATCGGCCATCCTTTTGTTTGGGTGGCCATATGACTTTCCACACTAAATCGCCAACTTCAAATCGCTTAACATGAATTCTCTTATTGTACCAATCGGCCACAATATCTTTATTCTTCTGTAAATTTTCAAATGCATGCACCAGATCGGAATTGACATCCAATAATTCGTCCTTCATTGTTTGATCGTATCGCTCGGCCGACATCAAATCTGCTTGGCTTGTTCTTAAAGTCGGCACTGTTATTTCGGCTGGAAGTACTGCATCCATCCCATATGTCAGCCGAAATGGCGTAAATCCAGTGGCTGAAGTCTTAGCATTTCGATAAGCCCACAAAGCCTCGGACAACTTCTCATGCCACTTCATTGGCTGATCTTCAATCATCTTCTTTATGATCCCTATCAGTTGCTTGTTTGTGGCCTCTGTCTGGGACCCCATTTCCCTGCGGATAGTATGGTGACGAATGTACGATCTTTATTTTGTATTCGTCTGCAAAGGCCTTGACTTTTTCTCCCACAATTACTGTTCCTCTGTCTGTTAGAATTGTCTGTGGGATTCCGAATCTGTAGATCAATTGTCTCTTAATAAACTCAATAATCTCTTCTTGAGAAATACTGACATATGACTGTGCTTCAGCCCATTTCGTGAAATAGTCCGTTGCCACTAACACAAACTCATGCCTTTTTGAAGAAGAGGGATGAATCTTTCCAATGATGTCCATAGCCCATCCTCGAAGTGGCCATGGCTAAATCATTATATGTAGTTCTTCGGCCGGCAACTTCTGAATCGGCCCATGCTTTTGACATTCGCGACATCCCTTCGCGTATCTCTCACAATCTATTCCCATATTCGGCCAATAATATCCTAGCCGAATAATGCTCCATTTCATTGACTTTCCTGCACGATGTGCACCGCATATTCCCTCATGTACTTCTCCCATTACTCTTTTAGCTTCTTCTTTTCCGACATATCTGAGTAATACTCCGTTGATGGCTCGCTTGAAGAGTAATCCTCCTATTATTATATTATCCACCGCCTTCCATTTTTTAGCTGGATTAGCTTCGGCTGGGTCTTCGAAAGTTCGCGCTATCTCTTTAATCCATTCGGCCTTCTCTGTTTTGGCCAAATATATTTTTACGTTTCCTGCTATCGGCATTAGCCGATATCTGGCTGCATGTTGAGCCAATTCATTGGCTAACTCATTCTTTTCTCTTGGGATATATTCAATGTATACCTCGTGAAATTCTTCCAATAAACCAACTGCTTCTTCGTAAAGTCTGATCAACTGAGAACTTATAACCGAAAAATCTCTTAGCAACTGTTGAATAACCACTTGCGAATCTCCTTTGATTATAATAGCTTTTACTCTTTCTTCTATCAGCCGTTGTAATCCCGAAATCAGTGCTTTGTATTCCACCTGGTTATTCGTATAGAAATTCGGCAATTGTACAAAGTATTTATATACTTTGCCCTCCGGTGTCTGTAGTGTGAACCCTGCCCCAACTCCTGAGGCGGCCTTGGAACCATCAAACATCATCGTCCACGGATGCAGGTACACTATCCCTATTTCGTCCATCATTTTCGGCTGAAATTGTTCCTCAATATCATCGGATATTGAAGGCATCGTATGATCGGCCAGAAAATCAGCTACGATTGGTCCTTTCATAGCCTTAAGTGGTTGATATTTCAAATCATATGCGTTTAATTTCATGGCCCATTTGGCCATTCTTCGGCTGCTAATCGAATCATTCATCATGATCTTGACTATATCAACCGAAGCCACCACTATCACTTGCCTTGGTTAGATATAATATTCTTGCTTTTGGCATGCATGATAAAGACTTAAACACGGTTTATGAATCGGCGAGTACCTTAGTTCTGCATCCTTAAGGATTTGGCTCAGGTAATAAATCGCCCGATCTCTTCCTTCATCATCTTCTTGGGCTAATAATGCTCTAATAGACTCTTCGGCCGCTGCTATATATAACTTCAATGGTCGGCCAAGGATAGGAGGGACCAACATTGGTGGACTTATCAAAGCCTGTTTCAGTTGTTCAAAGGCTCTCTGTTGATCGACTCCCCACTTGAATTCATCTTCTTTCTTTAGTCTTAGCAGATTGGTTAATGGTTTTGACTTTCCGGCTGCATTTGCCAAGAATCGTCTTAGAAAACCGACCTGACTCTTCTTATCATGTGGAGGCCTAGCTTCCTGGATGGCTCTGGTTTTGTTAGCATCAACTTATATGCCTTTATTGTGTACCAGAAACCCAAGAAAATTCCCTGTTTGCACTCCAAAAGCACACTTGGCTGGATTCATTTTGACTCCATGTAGTCTCATCCTTGCAAATACTCTTCGCAAATCGTCCAAATGGCTTTCCACATCTTTGGATCGGACCATGACATCGTCGATGTAGACTTCTACACAGTCTCCTATTAAATCATGAAAAACATAGTTCATGGCCCTCTGATATGTAGCTCCTGCATTCTTCAAACCAAATGGCATCACTACCCATTCATATATTCCGATAGCTCCAGGGCATCTGACTACAGTTTTATGCACATCTTTTTCGGCCATAAAGATTTGGTTGTATCCCGAATATCCATCCATAAAGGATAACATCCCCTGCTTTGCGGCCGAATCAATTAACAAATCGACAATAGGCATCATGTATTCATCTTTGGGAGTGGCTATATTAAGATTTCTGAAATCAATACAGACTCTCAGTTTCCCATTCTTCTTTATTACAGGAACAATATTCGACAACCACTCTACATACTTAGCTGGCCTAACAAATCCGGCCCCTAACAACTTTTCTATGTCCTCTTTTATTTTTGGGACTATTTCGGGCGTTGCCCTCCTGGCCGGCTGTTTATGCGGCCTAAACCCTTCTTTGATTGGTAGTCTATGCTCTACGATGGATCTTTCCAATCCTTGCATCTATGTATAGTCCCATGCAAAACAATCTTTGAACTCGATTAACACCTCCCTGAATCGGCTTGTCATTTGCTGGTCTAGATTTGCACTTAGTGGGGTCTTCCTTGGGTGCTCGTTTGTACCAACATTGACCATCTTCAGGGGATCTTGAGCTTTGAAATCGGGTGTTCGTTTTGGAATAGCATCCATGAGTTCACTCCAACTTGCTTTCTCACTTGAAGACCCGAGTTTGGCTGATTCGAACTCAATCCTTTCCTTAGTTTCTTCATCCATTATTTACTTTCTTCAGCGTCTGGTCGTATGTCGTCCTGGTATCTGACTTCAAACCCCAGGTCTGTCCAGTCACATTCAACGATCTGTGGGTATCGTTCCCCTACTACTGCTAGGAACGGTTGTATGGGCTCTTCGTACAACACCGCATCAATTCGGCCGGCTGTGCTAACTGGAAACGGAGGTTGATCACCATCCACTTCTTCGACAGTGCCATCCTTTTTCCAAAACTACATCTTCTGATGGAGTGTTGATGGCAGACATCTGGCTGTATGAATCCAGCATCGGCCTAATAGGGCCGCATACGGGACCTCTGCATCGACCACAAAGAACATGGTCGGAATCGAAATTGTTCCGACTATAACATCAACTAAAATACACCCTTCGGCCGCCGTTTGTGCTCCCACAAAACTCAATACCTTCATTCTTGTGGGCAATAAATCGTCCTTTGAGCGGCCAATCTTCGTCAATGTAGATAACAACATAATGTTGACGTTTGCTTCATCATCAACAAAAATTCTCCTTAGTGGCCTCCCGTTGACCCAACCTTTGACATACAAGGGCCTCACATTCTGAGACATCTTTGTAGTCGGAGGTAAAATCGTACTTGACTGAGCTTCGGGGACAAATGCCTTATACCCTCTTCCATTATTTTCTCTGCTTCGGCCTCAGGCCGAAGTGCTTCGAGTTTAGCAAAGTAGAAGTCCACTATGGGCTCTTCGCCAAAGTATTCTCCTTCATTCTGACAGAAAACCACAATTGGTTCAGAATCGGACCAGTACTCTTCATGACTTTCTGTGGTCGTCCCTATCATATTTGCACTAGACCCAAAGTCGAACTTGAACTGTCCGATTGAAAGTGTCTCACTATTCGGGATGATGGTTGTCTTTGGCTTCCATTCCCTAGTTCGGACTGGTCTAGGCTTCCATTCCTTTTTTAGTTTCAGCTGTTCATTATCGGCTCTTAGCTGGATTGCTTTCGGCCGAAATTCAGTTTTATTTTTCAGCCGATCTTGACCTTCTTTCGGCTCGTGATTCCCTTCTCCCTTCCTTTCGGCTGACTTTAATCGTGCCAAAAATACTTTGTTCAGGATCCATCCTTCAGATGAAGAACAATCATCTGGGAAGTCTTCCTCCATGTGCATCATTTTGTACTCTCCTTCCTCATATGCGCTCGCTGCTTTAAGCCGCTGCATTCTCCGTTTGAAAGTACGATATGATCCCTTTCCTTTTGGGGTCCTTTTATCCCCTGCCCTCCAGGCTGAATTCTCAGATCGGCGTTGGCCGAAATGCCTGTTTTCTGGGGAATTCTGAACCCATTGGCCTACCTGAGTATTATCTGGTGGCCTTCTGAATCTCTTCATTTGCGGGGACACAGCCTCTTCGGGGACTGTAATCTGGATTACAGTCTTTCCGTTCCTTTTATCGGCTGTCAATTTCATCTCTGAATCCCAACCATTGGTTATGATCTTCAACGTTGGCCTTTCGCTCTCGTTGTTAAGTTCCAGCTTCTGTTGTTTGCCCGACTGCTTAATCCATTCTTTAACTTCGTAGTCTCCCAATCGGTCAAAAACATCCAAAATTTTCTCTTTCCCTTTCTGTGGAGACCCTAATCGTCACCATACTCCCGCCTTCTTGTGAGCCGATGGCTGACTTCCTAACCGATCGTGCACAGAACTTTTACTGGACGATGGTTGATCCCTCAAACGATCGTATACATACATGTTATGATCAGGGTGCACCATCACCATGTTAGCGACAGGAAACAGATTCTTATCAATTGCCATCAGTCTGTCCGGGAATTTCAATTTCCCATCATCCACGTGCTTCTGGATCAACTTTCTGAAATGTCCACAGACCGTTGTAGAATGAGTGGCCGATCCGTGAAATCTACACCACCCGGCGTCCAGTTGTTCTTTTGTCGGCTGCGGATGATTTCCTTTGAACTCCAATAACCCATTCTTCTGGCAGTAGTCAAATATTTTGTCCATCTGAGATAGATCGAAAGAATAAAATCTCTAAGATTCGTCCCTGACTTCTCCCTCTTTCTCCTTGCCTCTGACTGGCCAAAGAGCTGGACAGGTCATGGGCTTCTTTATTACCAATTCAGCCCTTGCAACTTCGGCTAAGGCAGGAATGTCGTCCATATTATATTCTTCTTCAATTTCACACCTATCCAGAGATTCTGCAAATGATGCGGCCGACTGGATAGGCTGTGATCTGCCACTTTGACTCCGGCTTGATTTAAAAGCCGCTTGCTCCGCCAAATAGGTTTCCATTCTTATGGCCTCGGCCGTTAATTCGGCCACAGT
This sequence comes from Hygrophila difformis, assembly GCA_030278955.1. Taxonomy (NCBI): domain Eukaryota; kingdom Viridiplantae; phylum Streptophyta; class Magnoliopsida; order Lamiales; family Acanthaceae; genus Hygrophila; species Hygrophila difformis. Next base: position 22,760,597 of record JAOANR010000009.1, read on the forward strand.
CCTTGGTCTTGTAACCATCAATCTGTCCTTGATGGCAAACTTCAGATTCTGTTTCAGGATTTGGATATATTCGTGCTCTGGCAGCATTGTCTTCATTTGAGCTTTAACGGCATAAAATCTCTCTATGAACTCAGTGACCGATTCAGCCGCCTTCTACTTGGTTGACGTTAGATCAACCACAGATACTTCAGGACTGGTGTTATAAAATCGTTCATGAAATAACCGCTCCATTTCAGCCCAAGTGTTGACTGATCCTGCGGGCAAATTAATATACCACTCGAATGCTGGACCAGTGAGCAATAAGCTGAACAATATCAACTTGTGAAAATCATTTTGCGCTATTCTGGTGCATTGAGCTGTAAATCGGCCAATATGTTCTATCGTCGATCGGCCGACCTCTCCTGAGAACGTGTTAAAATCAGGAACCTTCACTCCTCTAGGCAGTGGATATTGCTCTTCTATAAAGTCAGGATAAGGCTTCCTATACATCGGCCTATTCTCCTGGCCGATGAAGTTTCCAAACTGTGTACGAATGATCTCAGCTATGAGTTCTCTATCAACCAGTTGTGGCTGATTCGGCTACTGCGGTAGATATTGTTGTTGTACCGCTGGAGCAGGTGGTTGCACTACTGGTTGAGGCGGTTGATTCTGCCGCTGATCGTACCTTTGTTGCGGAGGGACGAAAGGCCGTGGTCCCTGCCCTCATAGCGGCTGATAGACCTGCTGTTGAAAATTGTGATGATTTTGCATTGCAGGTGGTGGATTTTGCGCCATCTGTGCATTCTGCGTTCCCATCGGATACATATTCCTCGCTAATTCGGCTCTAAACATTGCTGGCATTGCTGCTAGTATATTACCTTCTATCTGTCGGATCGAATTCGTAACCGCCGCTTCTACCATAAACTGGACATAATCACGGAACCGCGGGTTTAGATCGTCATGCGGAAACTCCTGATTGTGGAAGTCTGATGGTCCGGGGAATCCTGGAGGGAATTCGCCTGGTTCTGCTGCACGCTCTTCCTGAATCGGTGGCAAATCAGTCCTTGCCGCCGTGTTAACCGCTGGCGTTGCATGCGTCTCGAATGCCATTGTGAGTCCTACTGGGCGTGCCACTATTTGGGTAGCGTCGAGCCAAGGACCTTTTTCTCCTCAAGGGAGGCTATCGGAAAAAGGATCAAACCGATTACAGGTCCGGATTTACAATAATGCGCCCTAACTTGACTAATTACGCCCAAACTTGACTGAATATTCACTGGAATTATAATGGCAAACTGGATACAATGGAGAATCTGCCGGTTGTTAAGGAACAACGGCGAATTCACCGGAAAAATAGAACCAAACTACCGGTTGTTGAGAAACAACGGTGGACTTAGAAAAAGTAACCGCTACAAGCTAAGCTAGAGTCTAGAGAAAACTGTAAAGGAAAGCTGTAAAGAAAGCAGTAAAGATACAAAGAATAAAATTTGATAAAGGAATTTTGGGGTTGGATTGGTCTCTCTTGATTATGTGCATGACATCCCCTATTTATAGCCGGAGTTCTGGTAACCGCTCTCCGGCCCATTCCTTCCAGCCGATTTTCACCCTTCCCTCGTCGGCTGCCTTTACTCCATTTCGGCCGAAATTCCTTATCTTTGGGAATCTCCTTTCGTTCGGACTCTCGTTTGTTCTGAATTGTCCGTCCTTAGTTTCTCGGCCCAATCAACTCTAAGTCCATCTTCGTTTTAAATTCCTTTTGGCCCATTTTGTATGGCCCAATCATTTTCTCGCGGCCTACTACCTTGTGGCCCCAACACTATCAAATGCAGGAAAAAAGGCCAAATACATCTTTTTTCTTTTCCAAAAATCCAAATTAGTCCTTTTTTATTTTATTACCAAAACAGTCTTCTACAAATGTTAATTATGTCCAAATCAGTCCATTGTTCACTAATTATGCTCTAATTACCGACATGGCAATGGTTTAAATGTAAACCTGACACATGGCCATAATATTAGTCCATTTTCTTTTATCTTTTGCCAATTCAGTCCTAAACTTTTGTTTTGTTCCATTTAGTCATCTACTCAAATCAGTTATTTTTATATTAATTGGCATCCAACCTTTCAAATTATTTCATTCCAGGCCCAGAATCTTAATTTTTTTATTATTACTAATCTATTTATCAAATAAATGTCCAACATACTTCTGTAAATAAAATTAAACACTAAACCTCATACATTGGGTTTGACTGCCTTGTTATCGGGTCTTCCAAGCACCGGAATTTTACGGACTCTCTCTAACCACCCGACTGTAACCGACTGCCTTGTTAAATCATTTACTCAAACCTTTCTACGTTCTAAGGTAGAAAATAAAGTATGATTGTGCTAATTGTTGCTGAAGGAAACCGGAACCAATGAACCATCGGTTATGGTTGGATGGTTAGAGAGAGTCCGTAAAATCCCAGAACTTGGAAGATCCGGTAACAATGTAGTCAAACCCAATATATGAGGTTTGGTGTTTAATTTTATTTACGGAACTATGTTGGCATTTATTTGATAAATGGATTAGTAGTAATAAAAAATTTAAGGTTCTGAGCCTGAAATGAAATAATTTGAAAGGTTGGAGATAAATTAATATAAAAATGACTGATTTGGGCAGAGTACTAAATGGAACAAAACAAAATTTTATGACTGAATTGGTAAAAGATCAAAGAAAAAAGACTAATATTATGCCCACGTATTATGTTTAAATTTAAACCCTTGTTACGTCAGCAATTAGAGCATAATTAGTGAACAAGGGACTGATTTGGACATAATTAGCATTTGTCGCGGACTATTTTGGTAATAAAATAGAAAAAGGACTGATTTGGATTTTTGGAAAAGAAAAAGGACTTATTTGTCATTTTTTCCATCAAATGCAATATAAGAAAACCAAACTATAATAAATTCTCTCAATATCTTTCATAGTTTTAAAAAATAAAAATTAGAAACGAATTGAAATATTATAGGTAACCTTAGATGTTTAACTAAAACTATTCAATATAATTAAAATAATATTATGTTAAAATTGATTAATAAACACTATCAAATACCTACATGGAACATAAATAGGAAGAAGGGGAGTACATCTATAATATAATAAATCCTTGAAGGATATTTTTCTAAACTACCTATTTTATCCCTTCTCATTCTTGCTCATTCTCCTTATAAAAAATTTTTATTTTGGATATAAATGTAATTTAATCTTAAAAAACCCTAAGTGAGGGTCTAAATTGTAAATTCACTTGATGCAAAAAAACAAGGGCCATTAGATTACCCAACTATTCATCTCTAGCCGTCCGTTTCACTTGATTGCTTCTTAATTGTTTCTTGAGAAAGATTTGGAATTGAACTCTTATTCCAGAACCGCGCCTCCCCTCAATTCTTTGTCATATCTTCCATATCTTTTTGTTTACTATCTCCGGTAAATCCCTCCTCCTCCCTGCCCAGCACCAGCGCCCCTCCTGCTCTCCAGCCTCCACGAAAGCCTATCCACCGCGGATCCCCTGTGACTTTTCTCCATTGCTATCTGTCACGGTCATTTTTGCTTTACACTCATATTTTCACTACTGATAAATTCCCATTCATTAATCCTTCAATTTTCGACATTTTGCATTTGGGCAGGAGAAAAAACATCATCTTTGTATTTCTAACGAATACCACCACAAAGTCCAGAAACTTGAATGCAAAGAAGTTCAATTCCCTAGGCATTTCTGTCACCAATGTTTATTTTAAGCTTTTATTTGTCAATCTGTAGAATATAGTTCTAAAATAAAAACTATACCGAGAAAGGATCCCGTTCGCCATTCTTATAGTTTTACCAATTTTGCTGTTGAAACAGACAAATTTAAAAAGTCTGCTTCATCTTGTATAATGTTTACATGAGATTGATTTTTTATTAGTTAACTAGCATTTTTTGCCCGCGCGCTGCGCACGGGCGAAAGGTTTTTTTTTTTAATTTGTTTCCTATCATTATATGGTGCAAAATATTGCTCAAATATTCAATTTAATAGACAACTTATCACCTATAGTGTAAGCTCTATTTTATTATTATTATTATTTTTTTAACGTAAAGACTCCAAAATTTTAGTTTTTATTGTAGAGATTGTTAAATGGATGTTTTAGAATTGCTCAATGGGTAAAATATTAATCTTTTTGAACACGGGTAACTTTTTTGTTGCTTTCGGACATTGTATACTTTCAGATATTTTTCTTCTTATAAACCCATTGATGAATGAATAGATTAAAATAAAACTATCACTGACCTTCATTGTCCCTCGGAGACATAGTTCCTTGTTATCGTACACGCATTGTTATTACTCCTAGAGTGAAAGTTGGCTTAACACGTATCTTCAAGGTATTTTGTAGCCATTTTGAAATTTACAAATTTGAAAACTTGTCAGGTTATCTCATATCTGTATATGCCCCTTGAAATTTGTTGTTCCAATAAAGTCAAGTAGTTTCAGTGGATTGTTTACATAACTGGAGTTTTAAAATTCACACGAAGCACATTCATAGAAATTCAATGCACTCCATAGGAATTAGCAACTTCCAAGAAATAATATTATCAATATTAGTAGAAATTAACGATTAAAGGTGTTGTGGCCGGAAAATTGATCAGACAAATGAAAGAGTAAAAGAAATGGAAAGGAAAATAGAAAATAAAGTATATAGGAATAGCTTTGTCATGGTTAGGCTCAGACATACTTCAAAACACATTCCTTGCGTTCAAAACATTACTCTGCAACACCAAGTCCAGCTGCAACATGCAAATTAGGGTTGTTGTGTGATGCATCCAGGTTCTGCAATACATCCAAGCACATGTAACCATTGAGAGAAGCAGTTGGACAGTAACTCAAGCGGCATCAATTAATCTTAGATCGAACAAATTATGCACTAACAGTCCAATCGAATCACCCATGATGTAAAATGGAACTTTCTATTTTCATTTTAGTACTAAACAGGTTGAGGAAAGTAAGAATGCCAAATAAAGTTGATGTTAAATTACTAACTGTTGTTGCCTGGATTCAAAAAGACAACTGAAAACCAAAATAATTTTCTTTTAAAAAAAATGTAGCACATGCATTTTCACGAACACGTTGTATACCTTCTAATTTCCTATACATTATCCAAAGATTACGAAAATTCCAAGTACAGAAAGATATTAAATTCTTTGTTACTATCAGTTACCTTGATGAAGTTGGATTGGATGTAGTGGCAGTGCAGGGGCTTTGAATTTCGAATAGCCTGTGGGTGGAATTAGAGGATGAACACAGTGGAGAGCCAGAGAGTGAGAGACGCGTATATGGATTCACTACCAAAGGACATTAGAAACTAAGTTTTTTTTTTTAAAGGAAAAAAAATCATAAAAGTTGTAGAAGCCATAATGGGAAGCAAACAAATTAGTAGAAACAGAATACATGCACTCACTACCAAAGGCCAAAGCTTTAATTGAGTCGACGTCAGTAAATATGAATCTTTAGCAAAAAAGAAGCTGGAATTTGGGACAATAGCAAAGGCGAGTCACGAATCAAATACAACTGAAAACACAGACACAGAAACTCAAAGAGAAAAGGTTACAGGTGACAGATGGTATTTAGACCATAGATGTTTTTCAAATTCCTTGTAATTGTTACTCATCACCATAGAACAATTTTAAATGTCATACATACATATATTAATTATTCACACTCATTAATTACTTTAAATGTTTTATGACTACAGTCATCAGTTTAAAAAAAGCTAGGGAAAAAAGCTGCTAAAAATTAGGAGCAATAGGACAATAGCAACTAAATAAAAAGGTCTTATAATACAGGATTCATTTCTTTGAACAACAGAAAAGCATTATACCTCGGATGAGGAGTAGTCACTTCCTAACAGCTGTTAATGTAGCTTTTTTGTTCATTAACATGATTTATGGTCGAGTAACCTTAAAATGGTTACAGCCTACATAACCTAAACAATAATGAAAAATTAGGTATCAGACCTTTGTAGGCACTAAGTCCATTCAGACTAACTTCGCTTTGAAAGTCCAGTCATTTAAACTCGATAGTTTCTATGATCACCTACTGAAATATAGAAAATCCGGCTTAAATGCGGGAAATTAGAGCTTTAAACAGGCATTAAAGTAGGGGGTTTAGGAGGTGCAACCCAGAGCCCTAAATTAGTGAGTTTACGAAGCTGAAAAGCTGCTTGAAGAACACAAAAAGAAAAAGTCTTATTATAGAGGATTCAGAAAAGCTGCTTGAAGAACACACAAAAAAAAGGTGTTGTTATACAGGATTTAGAAAAGCTACTTGAATCAAGCAGGGCTCCTAGAATAAGAGCACAAAAAGAAAAGAGAAAATGTATTATTTACTTAGTTAGCATTTATCTCCCTACACTAATCCTTTCATTGCATTTACCACTAATTATCTTATGTCCTACTTAATAATAAAAGTCTAAGGATTTTGTTATTATCAGACCTTTAATCAATTTCTGACTAAAATTCAATTGTTTCACCAACTCAATTTTCAAAATCCACAGCTAAAATTCAATTGTCTTTACTTTTAACACAGTTTCATCGAAAAATATCCAAAACTTAAAAGCTCAAAGATATCAGTCCGTCCAGACAGGTGTTTGTTTCTAAAATTCAGGTGTTTGGATTGGTTTTTAAATAACCATAATGTGTTAAGAGTTCTAGGAAGAAACAATACTCAGATGGAACAACCGTAACATTGAAGGCTTCTGTTGGACAAATTTTCGAATACCTTACATATTCAAAGTCCAGTTCCTTAATTTCTAGCATATGTGATTTGAACTGATGCACATTATACCTAAGTTAAAAAGAAGGAAATTTGACCTGCACAATGTTGGAGTGATACAACCCGTAAAGAAGAACAACCTTGGACTTGAATTGCTGCTCCAGAAGAGCTCTTGTTTCTTCCTAGTGAGTTGGAATCCTCACCATTTTTATGCTCTCTATTTGTAGATTCCTCTGTAAATAGCAAAAAATTAATTCCCAAAACAAAACAAAAGGTCTTCCATTTGGTCAAGCTTAACATAAAGCAGAAAACGAATTCCCAAAACAGCTTGAGCTTAATTTGAATTCCCAAAACAACTGGAGCTTAACACAAAATGCAGATGTCAACAATGGGAGGGGCAACGGAAAAACTTTGACAAAACAAAATTGAAAGTTTCAGATTAATCAAAGAACCAATATCCAACCAAAACATAGATTAACAGAAAGTCAAAGTACAACGATAAATTGCAAGATGATGAAACCTTCTCAAATAGATATTGAATAGTCCAATAAAGGTGTAAAATTTTTCCAGCATTAGGAAGGTATAGACTCCATTAAAACCATTTATAGCCACTTGCGCCATCTCTGTCTATGAGTATTTGGAAGATCTACATCCTTCAAAAGGAAAAGAAAACATAAATAATATAAAAAACATCAATGACATGCATACATGCTTTGAAAGATACATATACACTAAATTGAGAGGAATTGCGAGAAGCGCTCTTCAATGTATACCATTTTAGTAATCTGGAGGATATCCACTTAATGAAAAAACAAACAATCCAAATCCACTCAAAACAGAATTATATGGCCATCAAAGAGGCACTCCAAAATAAAAAAAAATGAAACACACACTCAATGAATGTACCGAAACACCAATAATGGCGCATTAAAAAAATAATAAAAAAATAAAAATTGCTAAATCAATTTGAAAATATTCGCATATATTCCATTTACCAGAAAAAAAATAACAATGTAATATTGATACCTCTGAAAAGCAACTGAAAAATTAACATTTACGATTTAAACCTCCGAATCCAAATCAAGATTTAAAAATTAAAATCAGCATAGGAAATTTAAGAATCGTAACCGGAGACAACGCGCAGGCGGGAGCGAGGTGGCGCCGCTGCAATTATGCTGAACGATTTCTGAGCAGTGGAATTTAGAAAGAGCTCGTCGTATCTGCAACAATATTCTCCAATGAACTGCACATTAACAATGTTTCCAGAAGCTTTTATGGAGAATGGACACTATAGACACGAAATACAAATTTAAGAATTCAATCCTGAAGAGGTGTTCGCGGCAGTGGACTACATAGAAAAGTCTGAGGAGGCGGCAGCGAGGTTAATGAGACTTCAATTTCAAATCTTTCTCAAGAAGGCAATCCAGCAGAACGGACGACCAGAGATGAATATATGTGTGATCGGATGGCTCTTGTTTTTTTGAATGAAGTGAATTTACATTTTAAACCCTGAATTAGGGTTTTTTAGGAGTAAATTACATTTATACCCAAAATATAATATTTTTTATAAAGATAATCAGCAAGATTAAAGAAGGATATAATAGGCAGTTTTGGAAAATATTCTTCCAGAATTTATTATAGTATAGATTTGTTACATATTAGCTTTCTCATGTTTTGTTGAAACTAACTCAAAAGCCATTCGGTAGCAATACGGAAACATTTCCAGGAGGGCTATCCATAAATAGGAAGAGGGCTGAGAGAGGTATTCCACAACTGAAGGTCTAAGATTCATATTTGAATCTGTGATGTTGTTTTGTTTATGCATCCTGTGTGTATTCATGTTTTGTTTATAAATATTAGAACATGAGAACGTATTATGCTTAAGACAACATTCTCTTTCCTTTTTTCGAGTTCAGGTATTCTCTGATAATTAGTTTGAAATCAAGTTACCTTTGATATTGTTGCTCAATCCTTGATGTACTGAATTTTGAGTTATCCATAGGCACTAAAAAACTGACAACCTGTTACCCTTCTTGCCAGATTATCTGTAAATTTTAAAAATTTGACTGTATGAAGTTCTAACACAATACACATATATAATCAGCAAAAAGTAAACTCACTTACTGCAATGAACAACCAGCACCATAGCACCATGTACAGGTCATGTCCGATTATTGCCACTGTGAATACATTTGGGTCAGTGGGTGATGGCAATACATTTGGTTTAGGTACTAAACTGAAAGAATTGATTACATATGACAACCAGAATGACTGACTATCTTTATTGGACGTATTTATTAATATGGCCAAATAAAGATATGCATATTTTTCCTTCTGAAAAGAAGTTGCTGCTGCTATAATGTCTTCCCTTGTGATTTGGTAATTCAATGTTTAGAGATGAAAGTTTTGAATTTTAGCAAAAGCTTTATATTGCTAAATAAAGTGGAATAATAATTAATAAATGGATGTTTAACTTACAAAATGCAAGAAATTGTAATTAACTGGTTGATAAAACTATTGATCTGTTCAATTATATATTTATGGCAATGTATGCTGTGTCAAACAGATGAACAAAATTAGTGTATTAAAATTCGAATCTAGCTCTAGGTTAATATTTGTGCATCTATCCATGAATGTGAGCAAATATTTCAAAAAACTTTTATGTGCGTGTCTTTGAAAACTAAATAAAAAGGGCATTAGTGTTTTCTGCATTTTAGGTTTAGTGGTTTGTAGATCGATTACATGAGGCATACAGTGTAACATATACTGCAAGCAAATCAGAAAAGTATGCATACAGGACAGGGAAAAAATTATCAATGAGGATCAACCCTACATGTATTGATGTACAAAGCATAAAGATATGTGTAATATTTCATAGCAAACCAAATAGCTCAGACCCTTTTTCCTAGGACATGAAAAGATCAGAATTCAGAAGCAGCATAGATCTGCTCAAGCTCCCACCCCCAACCCTATATTCTACTGCTTTTTGTTAGTGCAAAAAATGCAGAAGTGATGAAGACAATAGATAAATAATTAAGAAGAACACACATCTGGTCATATATGCTGTGCTAAGACTCCCTAATTTGTTTTAGATTACACAAATACCTGACATGTGTGGCCAACTTAAGTAGCTGATAGATTTCTGCAAATATTTTATGTTCGCATTTTGTGCCCTATTCAGATTCTTCCGGCGCTCACTTAGTTGAAATCTATAATATATATAGTCATTTTTCGTGTTCTTCGAACAATGGGGGCACCATTGTGACGTTAGCAAAGTGCTGAACTAATTGAATCAGTACATTGGTCCTCTAATTAAATATGATGATTTTAATTAATTGTGTCGTTGATATCTAAACTAAGGATCGTGGTTTCTTGAATTGTGCTTTTCAATTGAAATTGTGTTTTTTTTTTTTAAAACATGTGTACTAGCTATTAAACTTACATATACATTAAAATGTATTTTTTTTCTGCCTTTTGTAAGTTATTCAGTTGTGTTACTAGCATCGAAACCTATTTCTGCTCTTCATAAGGTGGAAATTAAGTGGTTGCATTTAAAATTGATGTGAAACAAAATACTATCTTTAGTTATATAATTCAATTTGGATCTGTTTAAGTGAATACGAGATAGTTTTAGTCCACAAAATAGGCTATAATCAATGAACTGAAGAGATGTCCTCATCTGCATAAGTTTAACAAATAAACTTGAGTGTGGATCTGTGTGTTGAGCTATTTGGCAATTAGTTTAATTTGTTGTTCTTATGTTAGCATTTGAAATACATTGTTGCCTTCATTTACTCAATTGTAGTTACCATTTTATGGAGAAATGGCTTTAGAGATGGTTCCTATCGTGAACATAGCTTATTTGATTTATTCTGTTTATCAACAGGTCCAAACATCTCAAATGCACGTTGCGATCAAATATCAAGCACAGGTCTAACCAAAGCAGCTGTATTGATCCCGGAGCTGGAAGAGTTGCAATTCATTTTGAGGATGAGGACACTGGAAATATTGGCACTTCCTGCCCCATGTTGAAGTCATTCACATACACCACTATTTATTTCTGTATGATGAAGTTAGCAATGGCATAGCACTGGCAATAGCAAAAAGCATGCCGAATTTGCGCCACCTTGGACTCATTGGTGTCAGATTGGACTATGAAGGATTGGAAGCCATTCTTGACAGCTGCCCTCATTTTAAATCTCTAACTTTCATCTAAGTGGCCATCTAGGAAAGCGATGCTCACAACAGATAAGGTCTTTGAGCTTTTCTGATAAATCCATATATTGTTCCGCAATGGTAGATCATGACACAGATTATTATGTTGATTTTGTGTGGCTTGAGGAAGAGGTAAATAACGGTGATGCTATATTGAATGAGAGAGATGAGAATTGTTTAAAAACAATGACATGAAGAGGTCCTGCTCCTGCATAAGTTTATTTAACAAATCAACACAATTGATTTGCAAAAGTGGCTTTTTAATGTAGTAAATATATTTTGTTAATTAACTTAACAAATTATTAAGTTTATTTATAAATAAAAAAAAAAGCATCGCCCGTGCGCGGAGCGCGGGCAAAAAATACTAGTTTTATTGATAGAAAATTTAAAAATATATTAAAACAATAAATCTATTATTTTTAAATTAATTGAGCTGTTGTTTCTATTAATAAAAATAATCAATATGCTAAGTGTGAGTGAAAAATCTAGTTTTATATAAATAAAAGAAAAAAAAGTTGCACTTGTATTGTTAATTATAATAACATAAAATATATAGGAGTGTGTAATTACTTAAACAACGAAAATAAAATATTTAAGAGTGTGCAGCAAAAGGAGACCGACGAAAACGGAAGTTGAGAAATGGCAAACGGCGTAAATACTGGGTAGTCTCTAGGTATATACCAGCCCACGTCCAGTCGTTCACAGCTATTTAATAAAAAAACGTGCTTAAATAACCACCCAAATCCCAATTATGTAGTAATCCACTAGTACAAATATAATTATTATATTCCCCAAAAATAAAAAATAAAAAATAATTTTTTTGGTAAATTTGATACTAGTATTATACTCCTATTAGATGATGATAAGATCGTCGCAATCCACATAGCAAGTAGCACGTAGTCCGCCTGTCGCGGGCCCACTCCTTTTTTAAAAATTGCACACAAATTCCTCGTGCTTCAATCCCTTGTGTAGTGGTATTTCTAAAAATATACTCCATGGTCTATATGTATGTATAGACGCACATATATATAGACGACATTTATCGCCGTTCATTTCCGCAAGTGCTGTTCAAACTGCTACTACGATCAAATCATCAATTATCAATACGCCTCTGTAACCCTAGTTGCCATGGATTCATCCGAGAACCTCTTTGCCGCCGGCGCCGGTAGATCCAACTTCTCGCACACCTGTAACCGTCTGAGTCAGTTTTTGAAGGCGAAGGGGAGTTTCGGAGAGCTTACCCTTGGATTGACTCCAAATCCGGCTGCGGAGCCTAAAGGTGAGCGCCTTCTTCAATTTTTGAATTTTCGGGATTGTAGATCTACTTTTGTTTCCTGATTTGTGTGTTTGATGGATTCGGTTTCTAAATATGCTGGATTTTAATTTGGTTTGGTTTGACCAGGAACTATGAATCTGTTACCTAAAATTGAGATATCCGATCGGTTTTCGGTCGCCGAAGACGTCGATTTGCAAATGAGTTTGCTCTCCAAGGTTGCCGCCGCCGGAGAAGGAAATATCAGGTAATTGACGTTTTTACCCCTGGATTTCACGGTTTTTACTTTCTTCTGTTTCCGTTCTCGTGTTTGGACGATTGCTTAAGGTTAACTTTACGCGGCAGTGGTTTGACGGGTTCCGGTCAGATGACCATTTTCTACGGCGGTCAAGTGGTGGTGTTCAACGATATGAAGACGGACAAGGCTAGAGAGGTCATAACACTCGCCGGGAAGTGCAGCGCCGCGCACAACCGCCAGTACACCGCCTTTCCACTTCCGAATCCGGCGGAGTCAACCACCGGAAGTCCTAAAGTTTTCCCCATTTTTGCATCGCCGGAGCTCGGTGGCCGCCTTCCTCAACCGTCTCTCGTCTCAGGTAAGCCAACTTAACGATTTTCCACCGGAAAATCGCTCGGAGCACAGCATTTATTCAAACTAGTTTTCGTAGCGCTGATTTTAGTAATTTCTGGAATTCAGATTTACCTCTATCGAGGAAAAATTCGCTGGCCAGGTTCTTAGAGAAAAGGAAGGACAGAATCACCGCGAAGGCGCCATACCAAGCGACGAAACCGGCGGCTGTGACGGTAAAAAACGAGCCGCGGCTTGGCGCGGGACCTCAGCTCCGCCAGATCCATTAATCAGCACCTTAATTCACGCTATCATTACATAATTATTAAATTATCTGTAATTAATCAAATACTACTAGTATTAAAATCGCGTAGAATTTTTGCGTCTAACAGATCTGGTGATTGATCTATTTCTATTTTATTTCTATTTTTCTTTTTAAAAGACTTATGGTTTATGTAATTAATTTCATGTTGGCGATTATTGATTTTGCTGATTATATAGTACTCCCGACTCCGTATCGTAATTAGTGACTTGAGATCGGTATTCAGTAGATAGTGTTTGTTGTTGGTGCCTCTATTGTAAGAAGGGCATTTAGGGCCGTTTGGATTGACTTTTAAAAAAAAGCAGAAACAAAAGTGGAAGCCAAAAGCAGAAGCAGCTAACTTTTATGTTTGGATGAAATGTTTGAAAAGCAGCTTTTTTTTAAAAGTGTGTTTTGATGTGTAAAAGTGAAAAGTGCTTTTGAAACGTGTAAATTACCAAAAAAGATATGCTATTTATATATGATAGTATATATTTATAGTGTAATTTAAATAAATTAATAGGGAAAACCTAGAATGAATGAATAAATAATAAATTTAGAGTGATCAAAAGAAAGTATACAACTCTGCTCCAAGAATATCTCCCTTCCCGTCAAGAAACTCGTCGTGACTTTCTCCAATGGCCGATACAGAACTGAAAGATCACGGTGGACTTCCATCGGATCCGGATGATGATCCTAGATCAGCCAAGAGACCTCGACCGCTCTATAGCGAAGCTGCACGCCGGGGAGCCGGTTTTATCCACGTTCCCACCGACGAACTTACCAAAGATTTCATGGTCGATGACGAAGACATTATCCAATCCGTTGTTGATGGCATCCCGCATTTCCAATGTTCTGAAGCCTTCAAGAGAGCTCTCCTTCGTCCTTGGCAGTTTGCTGTTGTCCTCAAGGTGGTGGGGCGTAACATTTCCTACCGCGTCCTCAAAAATCGCGTTGACAAGCTATGGCCGGCATCGGCGTCCCTTCCGTTGATTGACGTTGATAATGGTTATTTTATCATCCGTTTCAAAACAGAAGAAGATGCTCTCCATGCCTTAGCGGGCGGTCCTTGGATGATAGCAGGCCAATACCTCCATGTACAATCTTGGCACGAAAAGTTTAACCCGGCAACCAATGAGATTAAGTCCATGGTTGCTTGGATCCGTATTCCTAGTATTCCCATGCATCTTTACAATAGGCATTATCTTCTTAGAGCGGCCACGGCTGTTGGCGAGGTACTTAGCATCGACTTCAACACGGACAAAACAGAACGTGGACGATATGCACGTATTGCGGTCAAAGTGGATCTTGATAAACCACTTACCCCTCAAGTCATGCTGGAAGATGAGGTTTTTAATGTAGAATATGAGAATCTTAAGCTTGTATGCTTTACTTGCGGAAAGTATGGCCATGGCTCAAATTCTTGTGCAATTTCTAAAGATAATCATCCGGCGCCTAATCAAGAAAACCCTACTTCGGAGCATATTGTAGATCAAGAACAGAGAACAGGCTTTGGGCCGTGGATGTTGGTTCAATCAAGGAAGAATCAGAGGCCTGCAACAAATTCCAATCCTAACATCAGGAATCAGAACCCTAATCGTAATCGCTTCGATGCTTTGGCTGATAATCAGGATTCTCCGGTGAATACTCCTAGTGATCATGTACCTCCTGCCTTTTTGCATGGGCAGACTGAGCCTTCCCCTTCCCTTAGCAAGCATCCGTCTTCTACTTCCGGCAACCCTAGCCATGTTAACCCCACTCTTGTCAACCCTAAGCCTACCATCCCTAAGCCTGTCAACCCTTATCCCAAAACTGTTAATCCTAATCCCCCTCCACTGTGTTCTAGGCCGCTGTCCTCTCCGGTGGATATCTCTTATCCTGACCGTGGGCGTAGCCGAAGTCGTAGTCGCAGTCCGAGACCAAATGCTTCATCTGGTGCTGGCCGCTCTGATTCTCCACCATCATGGTCTCTCCAACCCTCAGGTGCGTGGACTCGTCCTGTCCGATCCTCTCTCCCTTCCAATCATCATGCTGCGGTTGTGATTATGGATCAGTCAACTCATCCCAACCATAATCCTAATTCTTTGAGTGGCCCGATGAATGGCCGTCCTCCAGATCCATCGAGCAGCATTCATAGCTCCCAACCTTATGGAAGAGATTTGCCACCTTTGCCTGCTCGCAACAGGGCGGCTAGCATGCCGCCTTAACTCCAGAATGAGTTTTCTTGCTCCTTTATTGTTTCCTTCTTCTTTATTTCCCTTTTCTTATGAATTTTACTATTGCTTGTTGGAATGTTCAGGGGGCTGGCTCCTCTTCCTTTCGTCGGGAATTTCGGGACCTTACTACTAGCAGGAATGTGGATGTTTTTGAAATTTTTGAACCCCGTATTAGTGGTGATAAGGCTGAGAAGTTCGTTCGTAAATCTGGCTTTCCCTTTTCCTTTCGATTTGAAGCCTCAGGGTTCTCTGGAGGCATTTGGATTCTTTGGAAAGCTCATATTCCTATTAAGATCCTGGATTTACATTCTCAGTTCATTGATTTTAGTATCTCGGATTCTAATCTTGATCTTTTCTTCACTATGATATATGCTGCTCCCAACAAGTATCGTAGGTCCTGTTTATGGCCTGAGCTCATGAGGATCAGTAATAGCCGCCATCAACCTTGGATTGTGGGTGGTGATATGAACTGCATTGCTCGTTATGAGGAAGCTCGAGGTGGCCATTGTTCAGTTCACTCCATTGAAGAACTTGGTAATTGGATGGAGGCAGCTTCTGTTACAGATATTAAATCCTTTGGCAATTGTTTTATGTGGGCTAGAGGATCTCTTAGAAGACGGCTTGATAGACTTATGGAAAATGAAGCTTGGCTTAATCTTTTTCCCCTAAGTACCGTTGAAGTTCTTCATCGTATTCAATCGGATCACTCCCCTCTTCTTATGAAAGTCCACCGGCCTGTTTCTCCTGCCTCTTCTCATCATGTTAAGCTCTTTAAATACTTGGCAGCTGGAAAAGCTTTCCCAGCTTCAGAAATCTTGTCTCGACCATTTGGACAAGCCAGGAACCTCTCAGTGTCTTTATCAATAAATTTCAAATTGAAGCTGCCAAGTGGAGTGAGCTTACCTTCAACTCTATGGGGAAAAGGAAATCTCGAATCCGGGCCAGACTTAAGGGTATTGAGAGGAATTTAGATTGGCATGCTAATGCCTTCTCCAGACGTCTTCATTTGCAACTTAGCTCTGAGCTGGAACAAATCCTTGAGAAGGAAGAGCTTGGTTGGATCCAAAAAAGTACTAGAGAATGGAACTTGGCTGGAGACCTCAATACCAAGTTTTTTCACAACTTCATCAAAGCCAGAAAGAGGAATAAGAGTTTCTCCATCCTTAAAGATGATAGTGGCCAAACCTTCTCTGATGATCTTTCTATTCAGAACATGGTGGTGGATTACTTTACTCGCCTCTATCAGAATTCTGGCCTTTCTTCTCATGCTTTGATGGTCCCTTCCTGCCCTCTCCCTATTTTATCTGACTCTGAAGTTGCTGTTTTGAAGTCCATTCCTTCCAAGAATGAGGTTTGGATGGCTATCAAGCATATGGCTCCTTTAAAAGCTCCTGGTCCGGATGGTTTACATGCCTTATTTTATCAGCAAAATTGGAGCATAGTTGGGGATAAAGTTTTCAACTTTGTCCTGGATTCCTTTACTGATCCTGATAAGCTTGTGCCCTTCAATAAAACTTCTATTGTTCTCATCCCCATAGTTCCCAACCCGACTACAGTCACTCAATTTCGTCCTATAAGCCTTTGCAATGTCATCTATAAGACCATTACTAAAGTCCTTGTCAACCGTTTATCTCATATTCTCCCTAGAATCATTCATCAGGGCCAATCAAGCTTTGTCAAAGGCCGCATTATTCAAGACAATATTATTCTTTGACATGAAATTACTCACTATCTCAACAAGTCTGTTGCTAAGCCGGGGTATATGGTTCTCAAATTAGACTTGGAGAAGGCTTTATGACAAACTTCATTGGGACTTCATCCATGATACACTTTCTCATTTTGGCTTCCCTACTAATTGCATTAACTTGATCATGAAGTGCATTAACTCTTCCTCTATGCAGGTTCTTTGGAATGGCAAACCTTCAAGAACTTTTACTCCCTCCCGAGGCATTCGACAAGGCGATCCAATTTCCCCTTACATCTTTATTCTTTGCATGGAAAGATTGGGCGCTTTAATCAACAAAGCAGTGGATGATGGACAGTGGCTTCCTCCTAGTTGGGATAAGCATCGTCTTAAGATTCCTTATATGTTCTTTGCAGATGATATTCTTTTGTTTGCTAAAGCTTCTATTGATCAAGCTATTAATATTAAATCTATCTTGGAGTATTTTAATTCTATCTCTGGTCTTTCTGTCAGTATGTCTAAATCTCATATTCTTTTTGGCAAGATTGTTAATAGAGTCACTAAAAGAGAGATTATCAATATTCTGAATTACCAACCTGTTAATCATTTAGGGAAGTACCTTGGTATTCCTATGACACAGGGTAGAAGACCTCTTTCTGAATTTGGTCCTATCATTGATACCATGAAAAACAAACTTAGCAGTTGGTCTCATCGTCATCTCAGTTTTGCTGGCAAGATTACTCTCATTAAATCTGTCTTGTCTCCTATTAGTTTATATGCAATGCAGGTCATTCGATTCCCTAAGAAGGTTATCCATGCCATGGAGAAAATTTGTAGGGATTTTCTTTGGGGCTCACAAGTTAATACCCATAAAATCCACCTCATTGCTTAGGACATTATTACTAGGCCTGCTAATCAAGGTGGCCTTGGCATTTGCAAGCTTAATCTTTTAAATGAAGCTCTCCTTATGAAAAGTTGGTGGGGGCTTCTTACCAGGAACACTTTGTGGACTTGCCTGCTCAAGCACCGCTATGGTTGGAGAAACAACAATTTTGTGCATCATCCTCAATCTTTCTCTCAATTTGCTAAAGACCTTTACTCCATTAGTCGCTTATTCCATTCCATGATTGGGATGAAGATTGGTAATGGTAAGTCTACTCTTTTTTGGTCCACTTATTGGATTAATAGTACTACTCTTTTGCAGGATATGGCTGCAACTCCCCTATCTCAGGATGATCTATCCCGTACAGTAGCTTCCTATTCAAATGGCACCACATGGAATTTGCATGATCTTCATACTACCTTGACGGCTGATGGCTTCCAGCTCATTGTGAATGTTCCAACACCGCATCACTTGCTTAATGAAGATATCCCGTACTGGATTCCGGCTTCCAATGGCATTTTCTCCGTCCGCAGCACCATGCAAAAGTTGTCCTCATCATCAAGCCCTCATGACACTAACTTTTGGAAGGCAATCTGGAGATGGCCAGCTCCTTTTAGAGCCCTTACTTTTCTTTGGCTTGCCGCTCATAACAAGCTTCTCACTGGCTTTGAACGTCTGAAACGCCATATTTCCACTGATGGCTCCTGTTGGAAATGTGAAGAATCTGATACCTGCTTGCATGCCTTGAGAGATTGCCCTGCATCTACTGCTATCTGGAATAAATTTGATGTTGCTTCTACCAGTAATTTCTGGTCTTCTGATATCTGGGATTGGATCTCATCCATGCAATGTCGGAATATTGAGGAGAAAGACTCGTCCACGTTTGCTATCTGTGCCTGGATGATCTGGAAATATCGTTGCAAAGAAATGTATGGCAATGAATATGTCCATTGGCCTTCTCTCCACTCTATCATTCGCAACTCAGTCCAAGCTTTTTTGTCTGCTCGTAAGGAGTTTAGACTCTATGGCGTGAAGTCTTGGCAATGTTGTAGAGCTAGGTGGGAGAAACCCCCGGAGGGCTGGACTAAGGCTAATTGTGATGGCAGCATCCATCGTGGTATGAGTTTGTCTGGAGGTCTTCTTCGTGACACTAATGGGCATTGGATAGGAGGCATCAGGGCGAAGGAAGCTCATACTGATATCCTTATTGCTGAACTGAGGGCGATAATCCTCATACTCCAATATGCGTGGACGATTAACATTCGCAAGCTCCCTGTAGAAACTGACTGCCAAGAAGCTACTATCCTCATCAATTCACCTGATGTCCATCCTGGACCTGTCTCTTTTTGGCTTCTTCAAATCAAAGCTATGGCCTCTTGGGAGTGGGAAGTTAATTTCAACTCTGTTCCCCGAGAATGCAATAAAGCGGCTGATTCTTTCATCAAAGGAAGACCTTGGATAGGCAATGTTCAACACTTTGTCCGTCCTCCAGATTTTATGTTTGATGTTATTAATTCTGACCGTTTTGGTCTGTTACAAACCTTGCAATCGTTTGAACAAAATTTGGCCTCGGCCCTCCTTTGCTCCCGAAAAAAAAATAATAAAGTAATAGGGGCATTTATGACTCTGCACACATTACTAGGTGCTTTTGGCTTCTGCTTTTCGGAGAAGCAGAAGCACTTTTGCAGCTTTTCGAGGTGCTTTTGCTTTTTCTAAAAAGCCAAAACAAACAGTTATTTTTCTTCAGAAGTGCTTTTGGCATAGGGGAATAAAAGGGAGGGATAGGGGGCTGGTGGGAATCGAACCTCCAACCTTCCGTTGGAAGTCAAGAGACTTAACCACTTGGGCTAAGTTCTCATCCCACTTTTTACATTGTTTATTATGTATATTTGACCTAGATTTTTATTGTAGTAAAAAGTATAATCAAGTGGGATCTTGTTGGATTCGTCTTTTCGCATAGTTTTAGAATATATGTATACTTTTTTTTATAGTTTTTATTTTTCTACATTTTAAGATTTAACTGTTAAATAAATTCATTAGACTGCGTGTTTAAAAGTTTTGAAACATTAAATGGGACGGAGGGATTACTAATAGTAATAGCAAGGGTTTATTAGGGTTGGGAACATTTTTTTCTTTTTTAATTTGTATTTTAAAAAATCCACTCCCCCACAAACTTAGAGATAGGGCCCTCACATATCTTTGACTATGTGGTAACCAATATATCAAGTATGTGTAGTAATCAATATACCATAAATGTAGTAACAAATATATCAAGTATAGTATGTGGTAACCAATTAACTTTAGATGTGTGGTAACAAAAAATAAGAATATATAGTAACCAATAATGAGACTAAGTGCTAATTAACCAACATACATAAAATGTGGTAACCAAACACAAGATGTGTGTTATTCAATATTCCATGAATGTGCCAACCAAACTCTAGATGTATGTTAATCACTACACATAATATGTGGTATCCAACAAACCAAATATGTAGTAACCGATATACAATGCACGTGGTAATCACTCTAAATGTGTGGTAATCAACATAATAGAATGTGATCATCAATATATAAGTTATTAAGTAATTAAACTTTTTGGCGCTATAACTCAGAGTTCCATACGGAGTGCTTTGACTATAAGGAAGTTTGCTTGAAGGGTGCACAGTCTTTCTAAATGGTAATCACTCAATCAACATAATAGAATATGATAATTAATATACAAGGTACTATTACGTAATCAAACTTTTTGGGGCTATAACTCTAAGAGTTCCTGACTATAAGGAAGTTTGCTTGGACCGTGCACACTCTTTCTAAATAGTGTAATAATGCATCATATGCATCAATTCTGATTCTGAGGGTTTGTTGGTTGGAGCATGCCAAATTCCAATTGCCAACCATCAACCAAAAGTAGCTAGGAGGAATCCAATGGATTATATTGTTCGGAAACTTGCTGAGGTAAAGTCGCAGCGCAGTGGAGAGTGGAGACACTTTTAATGACATGAAGCAGGATGTGGCACATGTGACTTATAACATGTCTATTTAAAACTAAACACATGGTTTTGCTTTTTTCTTTTAAAAAATATATATATAAATAAAATAAAATAATATTATGTTCATACCCAAAAAACAACAACTTTAAATTATTATAAGACCCAAACCCAATCAAACCAATGGGTTTGCAAGAATCACAAAATTTTCCATATGCTTGATTGGTTTCCAAAATTTAGGCAATGATATCTTATTAGTGTAATACTTTTGGCAATTAATAAAGTAATCGATAAAGAATGATGAAAAGCATATGGGTCTGTTCTTCATGTAAAGCTGTAGCTGCGAGCTGGAGTTGTACGGGGCTGGAGCTGTTGGGAGCTGTGGGAGTTGTAGCCGTCAGTTCTATTTAGGGTCCGTTCTGCACGTCGAGCTGTAGGTGCAGGCTGCAGCTGTAGCTGTTGAGAGCTGTAGGAGCTCCAGCTATCAGTTTTTGCATAAGTGTTCGGTACAAGTAGCTATAGCTATAAAAAAAATTGTAATTTGAAGAGAAAAAATAATTAAATTTGGAAAGTAGCTTCCGAAAGCTCCCAAAAGCTACTGAGCATAGCTTCTGATTGTAGAGCTTTTTGGAGCTGCAATTCGCAGCTAAAGCCTTCAAAAGCTAGTGTGCAGAATGGGGTATTGTTTTGAAATAAAAGCTAAAGCTCCTCAAAGCTCCCAAAAGCTTCGAAAAGCTGCGTGCAGAACAGACCCTTAAGTTTTCTGTACAACTAGCTGTAGCTGTCAAAAAATGTATGAAATGACATAAAAGGACAACTATTTATATAGATTATTGGGTAGTGCGTTGATTATTGGGTTAAAATTGTAATTGGACATAAATAAGCTTGCTAGCTTATTTTTAACACTATAAGAAGTAGCTTCTAAAAAGAAGCTCCAAAAACTCCCAAAAGCTAGTGTAGAAAACATAGCTTTTGTTTTGAAATAAAAACTAAAACTATCAAAAGCTCTCAAAAGCTGCGTGCAGAACAGACCCTATGTATTCTCTCTACTCCACCATTCTGCTGTGGTGTATATGCACAAGATTGTTGATGTATTAGTCCCAGGTTCACCTGGTTTTGATGTGGAAAGACTTTTAACGATGTTTTCTTAGATGTGGCCAATAGCAATTTTTGGGTGTATGAGGCTTTTTATTTATTTTTTGCGTTAATTACAATACTTTTATGTTTCAGAATTTTATTAAAAAGAAAAAAAAAAAACAAAAACTAGTCTTTTATTGTTTTGTTCTTATATTCAGACGCAACAAAGAGTTGTGGGAGTCCAAATTACGTAATTTACAAAGGAATAAAGGGATGGATAGAGGGTCGGGTGGGGAATCGAATCTCTAACCAAGTTGAATTTACATAGATTTTAGTGGGTGCACGGGACACCACTTAAATTGATAAAATTGTTATTTTAAGCTAAATTTTTTTATATTTGGTTAGGTGCACCCACTTAATTTTTGGGACGACACCACTAGAATTGATGAAATTAATAGATTAAACTTAAAAAATTTTATATTTGACTTGGTGCACCCATAAATTTTTGTATTGTCACTACTTCCATAATTTTCAACTTAGCTCTTATACCATTTAGAAAAATTTCTGAATCAGCCACTGCCACTGCCACTGCCAACTATAAGTTGGAAGCCCTAAGACTTTACTAGTAGGCCAAGTCATTATCCATGGAGTTGATGATTATAATATAATTTTAGAAAAAAAAACAATTAAAAGTTGAAAATTAATGATTTTCACATTTTTACTTTTCAATATAAGGTAATATTACAACAACATTTAGTTTGAGTGGATTGGGGCTCTAGTCTTTTAAACAATGACTCGGGTTCGAGCATTGTGTATGCAAAAAATTGCTTTGAGAGATGCGCCCTTCATTTCACATGCAGATCTTTGAGAGATTAAATTTTTGGTCCAATCTAACATGCGAATATCCAATAATTCCTCAAAAACTATAACGTAATATTAATAGGAAATTAATATTAAAATCAGACATTATCAAAGTCTATTTTTATGTTTAAAACCTAACCATCTAGCTTTAGGTCCAAATTCTAGCTACGGACCCATCCATCACACAGTCCATTGCAAATTTTAAATTATTAATACTCAAGTTCGGTACAAGTAAAAATTCTGAAAGTTCGATATTAAAAAACTACAATAGGAGACGAAACTAACAAGAACTTACTTGGCTATAAACTAATTTTTGTAACTATGATAAAACTTTAAGTTAAAGTGTTTGTGTGGATAGTGCCATATTTTCATATGTTGCAATTAAAACAAAATGGAGGAAATAGTTAGGAATGAGGTTTGACGAGTTTTTTTTTCTTTTTTCTTTTAGGGGCCAAAGCCAAAAAATTGGTGGCCCATACTATATAAACAATTTGGTTCCTATGTTGGGTAAGTATATACTGGAATTTTTTCCAACCGTTAAATAGAGTTTAGATCTAACGGTTTATATTGAGTTTAGGGATAATTGAGTCTTTTCCATTGTCTTTATGAATTTAGATAATAAAAAAATTGGGCGTGTCATCATCAATGCAATCCATTCCCTTCATTCTGAATACGCCAATTACGCAATTGGTTCTTTCTTTTTTCACGCCTGAAGCCTAAATATACAGAGTGTTTGAAATAATAATAGAGATTTGAATTTGAAGAGTTTCTCCGATTATCTCATAAGCGACCACCATGAGTAGAGTAAAATCAAAAAGTTTCAGAGTTGAGGACAAGAAAAGGCTGAAGGGAAAACAACAGGTGAAAATAGTGGCGGTTTCATCAAATCAAAACAGAATTTTTAGTAATTTGGAACAGAATGTTATATAACCTGTAAGAGAATGTTTGTTAAGTCAAAACAGAATGTTTAGTAATTCGAAACAGAATGTTATATAACACATAACAAAATGTTTGTTAAGTCAAAAAAGAATGATATAAAAGCCAAAAAACAAAATGCTTATTAATTCATATCAGAATGTTATATATTTCACATCAAAACAGAATATTATATAGTAGTTCATATACAAGTCAAAACAGAATGTTTAGTAGTTCGAAACAGAATGTTATATAATACATAACAGAATGCCTGAACATGATGTTGTTGTAAAGATGAGTTATGGTTCCGGAAGAGAATGTTCCATTTATGAAAACATAATGATTGTAATATAAGACAGGATGTTGCATTAGACAGAATCTTCAATTTATGAAAACGGAATGGTTGTAATATTAGACAGAATGTTGCATTACACAGAATCTTGCATTTATGAAAACAGAATGTTGATATATTTAGACAGAGAATGTTGTCTTTAGGAAAACAGAATGCATGTGTTCCAGCATTAAAAAGGGTTGGAAACGACGCTGATGAATCAATCCTTGTCTTTGATTAAAATTGCATTCAGCTTGATTGAATTTGTATTTGAAGAGCCGCCTACTCCTCCTCCAATGGTGTTTCGTCTCCGGTGATGATTACGGGCGCTTCATCATTATTCGGTTCTGAAAAAGCAACCCCATGTGTGCAAAAATGTAATTTAAAGCTAATACAAAATAAAATAATAAATATCATAATTACATTTTTACCCTTAAATGATCTCTACCATACAACTACTATAATTGTTAATAAGACGGTTCTAAATTAATCCAGTATTATATACTGGAGAATATAGTTCCATGATAGGAACCATTTCGCTATATAAATTACAAAGGATAAAAAGAAAGGATATGGGTTGTGTGAATAATCGAATCCCCAATCAATAGTATTATCATAAAAAGTAATTTGGCATTGCCGGTAATAATTAATGAACATGCAAAGATCCAGGCCAGCACTTTAATATTATTGTTATGTACACAACCGATGATAAAAGGATTATTGAAGCCGTCTGGCTCTGGCCTGCGGCATTGTTTTCCTCAAACCCTAAACTAGAAGAATATCGTCCTTGGGACGACCACCAAATCAGCAACAAATTCAAGAGTATCTAAAAATGGAATAATTACTTGGACTGTTATATGCTACTCTATCCTTGATTTTTTGTTGTCTTTTTAGAGATTAAAAAATATTTCATAATAGTTGGTAATTTTAGATAGTTATGTTATATTTTTATTATATTATCTTTCACTTTACATAAATACTATTTATTGACGTTTATTAAGAATGTGTTTAGTTGAAGACTAAAAATATAAATTTATAAATTAATTAATGCAAACATTAGTTATTGAAATTGAGCTGAAAGAGTGGACGCTGAGGGGGAGGCTTTGCCGCCGCTGCATCCGGCTACTCATCTCATGGGGGAGCTGCGAAGTGGTGAGGTGACTATGGAAGAAGTATCTACGGCCCTTGGCCAGTTTAGGCCTCTAGCCGCGCCGGGGCCTGATGGATTCCCGGTGTTATTTTACATACGGCACTGGTCCATTGTGGGGGGCTCTATATTGGAGCTAGTGCGACATGCGTTTAATTCGGGCACGTTGGACCCTGAGTTGACTAAGGCTTTCATTTGTCTAATTCCTAAGGTGGTTGTGCCGAATAATATTCGACAATTCCGGCCTATTACTCTGTGTAATGTGGCCTATAAGTTTGTCTCGAAAGTTATAGTCAACCGGCTATGGCCTCTTTTGGCTAAGTATATATCTCCTCTTCAGTCTGCCTTTCTCCCGGGTCGAGGTACCAGTGATAATGCTATCTTGCTCCAAGAGTTGATTTACAATTTATCCAAAGCTAATAATCGGTTAAAGGCTCTTATTTTGAAGATTGATCTAGAGAAAGCTTATGATAACGTTCGATGGGTTTTCCTTGAAGAATGCCTCGGTCAAATGGCATTGCCCTCGGATTTATGTCGTTTGATCATGACTTGCGTGGCCTCCCCCACTTTTTCTATATTATGGAATGGGGTTCCGATGGACTATTTTAAACCGGCTAGAGGATTACGACAAGGAGACCCCCTATCCCCGTATCTTTTCAATATTGTGATGGAGCGCCTCTCGGTTTCCATTATTCATGCAGTGGAGGTGGGTGACTGGAAGCCGGTCAAGATGGCTCCGGGTTGTCAAGGTCTCTCTCATCTCTTATTCGCCGACGACCTCATCCTGTGTACCATGGCTGATGAACTTAGCATTGAGAGTTTGTGTGGGGTTCTTCACAGGTTTGCGGTCGCTTCAGGCTTGAAGATCAATAGCATGAAATCTCATGCTTTTGCCCCTGTATGTGTGAATGATGAAGAACGCGGATGGCTCTCTCGGGAAACCTCGGTGCAATTTACTCCGAATCTTGGGAAGTACTTGGGATACCCTATCCATCATGGGAGAGTGAAGGCGAGCTCGTATGATTTTCTCATTGAGAAAATGGATGGTTATATCGCATCTTGGAGCATGCGGCTTCTAAACAAGGCAGGGAGACTGACACTGGCCCGGCATGTCCTCGCTTCCATTCCCACTCATTGTATGCAAATTGGGTGGCTTCCAGAGTCTACATGCAAATTGATTGATCGTCGGGTGCGGAATTTGGTTTGGAAGGATCGAAAGAACAAGGGGCTTAATTTAGTCCGTTGGTCGGTCATTGCGGCCCCTAAATGTTCCGGGGGGCTAGGGATTCGACGGGCTCGGCACTCAAATATTTCCCTTCTTGGTAAGCTTGTCCATGATTTTTGTATGGGAAGTGACAAGCTATGGGTGCATGAATTAAGGGCCATTTATTGTCCGGATGGTAGGATGTCTCGTTCAGCTGAGCGTGGAGGTTCGCCAACCTGGAGAAGCATTAAGAAAACCCTTGTTCATCTCTCGGGCGGGTTTTCTTTTTGTATTGTGAACGGATCGAGCTCACTATGGTCATCTCCTTGGTTACATAACATGGCATTGGGGCCGCGGGTGCCTGCTATTGCAACTTGCGATCAAACATTATGTATTAAGGACATTATAGTAGATCAGGATTTGAATTTCTCGGCGCTTTCTTCCCCGCTCCCATTGGAGGTTATCATTGATATTACTAAGACGCCGCCACCTTGTCTTCATGATCATAACTCGGATGGTTGGAGATGGACGGGGTCGTCGGATGGCTGCTATTCGGCCAAGTCTGGGTATAGGTTTCTGATGGCGGACAGAGAATCATCTTTGGGGTGGAAGTGGATGTGGAGCTCATAATTCCCAGAGAAGATATGTCTGCTCATTTGGCTCATTGCCTGTTCGGCGGTACCTTGTAATGCCCTCCGGTTCAGTCGCCGCCTCGCTTCCTCTCCTTTATGTTGCATTTGTGGTAGTAATGAGGAGGATTGGATTCATTGCTTTTTTGGTTGCCATTGGAACCAAGTATTGTGGGAGAGTTTGAAGATTGAGGTGCCGGGAGACTTAGATACCAACGATCCTTCTTCCATTAGGTGGTGGCTGTTGGGAATGTTTAGGGTTTATGGTAATGCCTTTATTGCAGGCCTTTGGGTTGTTTGGAGAGAACGGAATCAACGGTATTTCGTGGGCATAACTTGTCGTTGCAACATCTTTCTCGACATGTCCTCCACCTCAAAGATGAGTTGGATCAAGCAGGTGCGTGGAAGGCTTCAAGTAATCCATTTCCTCGCTTCGTCTCTTGGAATTCGTTAGGATGGGCAGGCACCATTGTTCATTCGGATGGATCTGTTTTGGAGAGCAGTGGCCGTGCTGGTTTTGGGGCAGTGGTCCGCGACGCCTCGGGGCGTTGGTTGGGAGGGGTGGTGGGTTACATTGGAAACTCGTCGGTCCTCCATGCCGAGCTTCTGGGGATCATGCATGGCATGTCTCTTGCTAGAAGTCTTGGGCATTTGGAGGTTTGTTGCTATTGTGATTCCATGGAAGTGCTACGACTACTCAAGGCGGAACCCAATCCTTCACATTGGTTGCGGTCTATTTTGCTCAGAATTCGGGATCTTCGTCAAGGGTTTCAGTCATGCTGGTTTGAGCATGTTCTGCGAGAAGGTAATGCTGTAGCTGATTGTCTTGCTAAGATGGGAGCGGAGGGTGAGCTCTTTTATACGACGTGGGCGTTCCCCCCGGACAATGTGAAGCAGTTCCTTGAAGCTGATGCTATGGGCGTGAGGTTCCCTCGTCGCTAGTTGTGTTTTTGTTTTCCTTTTATTTTCTTCGCTTTATTCGCCTAGCCTTAATTGGCTGTTATGCAAAAAAAATTGAGCTGAAAGAGACAATTATTTAAGAACAGAACTATGAGGGAGTATATATATATTGTGTTCATCAATATCTAAAGGTTATAAAAATTACTAAAATTATTATTATTATTATTATTATTGTTATTATATTTTTTATTTTTAGATTTTTCTAAATGCTCGTAGCCAGAATTTGATGAAAACATGTCAAGAAAAAAGGATTTCAACTTATACATGTATGGCTCATCATTATCAAGTCATGTGCTTCCAACCTAATTCGAGAAATAGCATTGTGATTCATCCTATGACTCATTTAATATATTATATAGTATTAGTAGTATAATAAGTTTTGGTCTCGAGTCGGCAAACAATTAATTATTTTGAGGGTTTCTAGGCAATGAATGTGTGCAATAGATAAAAACATACTGATTTACTATAATATTGCGGTACAAACTCATGCGCCACGCTGGAAGTGCAAAAGAATTAACATTGATTTGCATATGTGTGTTCGCCTGACTCTATTAGCTAGTAGAACCTTTGGAGGTGTCCAAAAATAAACTACATGGTGTATGCGATGTAAAGCAACTTTAATTTATCATGCACTTCCGATATATATGTGGGACATGAATTTGCACCCTACATACTATAATAAAACATATTTAAAGAAAGAGTTCGAAGTTTGTCCGGATTTAATTTAATTTGATGAGTGGACTTGATGAAGCTAAAGGTCTACTCCTCCAACCCAACTAATCCTAATTCAAACTTATTACAACGTAGTATCTAGTATGTATGTATGTATGTATGTATGTGAGACTAAAGTATGTATGCATGCATGTCACTGCATACGTAACGCGGTTTCCCATACAATTACGTACGTGTCCCCTCGTATCGTATATAGAAGTATATAATATTCGTATGTGACCCAAACTTTTCAAACTCTGAAAGTCAAGAAAATGAAAACCCAAACGAATGCGCGTTTGGTAGGTCATCCTCATACGAGTCCTTTTCTCCTCCTTATTATATTACTACCTCCATATCACAATGTTCTTTTACATTTTGTTATATGATACTATTCACACACAAATTTTCATTTAAAGTTTATTATAGTTATTCAAGTTAAAATATAGTCGAGTGAGATTTTGTAATTAGATTCGTCTTGTCGTTTAGTTTTTAAATATCGAACTTTTAGAATTTACTTGTAATGATCTTGAGTTATTAATGGGTTATAATGTGCATTGAACTACGTATAAAGTGAGTGTGTAATAAACATTGTGAGACGGAGGAAGTATTATTTGAAAGAATTTTTTATATAGCAGTCGAATTCATTCATTAAATTTTTGGTAACTAATGAGTTTTGATTGACAATTTTGTAACCGGATTTTGGGAGTTAGTAATCGACTTTTTCGGTCGCGAAATTAGAAAATTCTTATATGTATTATTCTCATCAATGGTCTGTTCTACACGTAGAGTTGTAGCCGCGGGCTGAAACTGTGAGCTGCTGCTGTAGAGAGCTGTAGTTGTTGGGAGCTATAGGAGTTGTAGCTATCGATTTTTACATAAGTATTCGGTAGAACTAGCTGTAGCTTTCAGAAACTATGATTGGAATAGAAAAATTAATAAAATAAGAAAGTAGTTAGCTTTCGAAAGCTCCCAAAAGCTACTCAGGCTAATTTATGATTGTAGAGCTTTTCGGAGCTGCAATTCACAGCTAAAGCCTTTAAAAGTTAGTGTAAAGGACGAGGTTATTGTTTTGATATAAAATCTAAAGCTTATTAAAGCCCACAAAAGCTTCCGAAAATTGGATGCAGAACAGTCCACAAAATTAATTCAGGGCATGTTTGGAACACTGTATTATATTATGATCATTTGATGTATTGTATTATTTAGGGTATGGTTGGTACGGTGTATTGGGATGTATTAGGGTGTATAGTATTAACATTATGTACTAAAATAATACTATCCTATGTTTGGTGAGTTTTTAGACATGTATGGGTATGTTTGGTATGGTGTATTAGGATGTATTAGGGTGTATAGTATTAATCTTATGCACTAAAATAATGCTATCCTATGTTTGGTGATTTCTAAGAGATGTATAGGTATTATTTTAATGAGGGGTTTGATGTATATTATTTAATACCTTGTGGGAGGGTGGGTTTATGGTGTATTATTTTTATTTATATTTCTTTTTTTTTTCTTTTTTTCTTATGCATCTCATAACTATTAGTAAATATTATGATATTAAAATAATATTATTTTTTATATATTATTTATTAATATATTAATTGTTTTAATTTAATTATTTAATTATTATTTTTAATAAATTATTTATTAATATATTAATTATTTTTTAATTTACATATTTTTTAAATAATATTATTTTAAATATATTATTTATTATTAAGAAAACTATTTTTTATTTAGTTGTTTAAAATATAATACTTCATGATGTAATACAGTATCAACACCAAACACTGTGTATAACATTAATTTATACAATACATCATAATACTATACACCTGCATTAAATAATACAATACACCATAATACAATACAGTGTTCCAAACGTGCCCTATAATTATTATTTTAATGAGGGGTTTTATGTATTATTTAATACATTGTGGGAGGGTGGGTTTGTGGTGTATTATTTTTTATTTATGTTTGTTTTTCTTTTTTTCCTTATGCATCTCATAACTATTAAATATTATGATATTATAATAATATTATTTTCTATATTATTTATTAATATATTAATTATTTTAATTTAATTATTTAAATAATATTTTTAATAAATTATTTATTATTATATTAATTATTTTAATTTAATTATTTTTAAAATAATTTTATTTTAAGTATATTATTTATTAATAAATTAGAAAAATTTCTTTTTATTTAGTTGTTTAAAATATAATACATGATGATGTAATACAACATCAACACCAAACACTGCGTATAACATTAATTTAATACAATACATCATAATACAATAGACCTGCATTAAATAATACAATACACCATAATACAGTACAGTGTTCCAAACGTGCCCTTAATGCGGGTGTATTGTATTATGATGTATTGTATTAATTAATATTATATACAATATTTAGTGTTGATGTTGTATTACATCATAATGTATTATATTTTAAATAATTAAATAAAAAATATTTTTCTAATTTATTAATAAATAATAAATAATATGTTAAAAAAATTTATTTTAAAAATAATTAAATAACAATTATAAATATGTAATAAATAGTATATAAAAATAATATTATTTTAATATCATATTATTTTTTTGGTAAACATGATATCATAATATTTAATAGTTATAAGATGAACAAGGAAAAAAAAGAAAAGAAAAAGAATAAATAAAAAATAATGCAGCATAAACCCAATCCCCAACAAGACATTAGTTAATACATCAAACTACTCATTAAAATAATACCTATGCATCTCATGAAAAATACCAAACATAGGATAGTATTATTTTAGTGCAGAATATTAATACTATACGCCCTAATTCATCCTAATACACCGTGCCAAACGTACCCATAATGTTTAGTGAGTTTGAAATCTGCTACTATTATGTTTCATTGGGAATTGTGAGAACATATATATACAAACACACATATATAGGAGATATTTGGGAGTTAGCAGATAGCGGGTTCGAAGAGAGAACTGTGAGCAAAAATCTGCTCTTCGGATCTGCTATCTTCTAGCATATTCGAACGCTCCCAACATCCCAATATATATAGAAAGAGATGGCATTATTTGAATGTAAATAGATAGCAAATATTAGTAGTAGATTTGACCATCAAACAACACATTTAATACAAGATTTGGTACATAGCATATAACAAATAGCATATAGCACATATTTAAAATTTTGGAATTTATTCCTCAATATGCTTCAAATCTATTATATTGAAACTTAGCAAGCATAAAATCGAAAAGTATATTTAGGGTTTCGAGCGCTCAAGAAGATCCAGCAACGGCACCCCCATGATCCTGGAGGAAAAATCCCATCTTTCACTCGAATTCTTACTCAGGAGATGGTCTGTAATGCGGAAGCGATGGAGACGGACGGCAGTACCAAGGCACAAAGGCGCGACCTTATTGCAGAGAAGTTGATCCGTAAGAGTTTCGTAGGGGGGCAACCCTTCTTTGCAGGATTTCGTTATTGATGAGGAACTTGAAATTCAGGCGGGGACGACGTGGACTGATGCACTTGTGGTGAAGCTTTTGGGTACATATGTCGGTTATAATGTTTTGAAAAATCGGCTGGAGAGGTTGTGGAAGCCGCAGGGTGGTATGGATGTCATCGACGCGGGATACGGTTGCTTCATCGTCAAAATTGGAGGATAGAAAAAAGGTGGTTAATGGAGGGCTGTGGCTTATATCTGATCACTATCCGGCTCTTATGCCATGGACTCGCGAGTTCGATCCTAGGCCCATGCAGGTTAATAAAACACTTGTATGGGCCAGGTTGCATGGTCTACCCATGCATCGCTTCCGAGAAGATATTTTATGGGCGATTGCTTCCGATCTTGGAGATATAATAAAGTTTGATACGTGTACTCAGTCGACATAATGTGGAAGGTTTGCTCGTGTATGTGTCGTCCTTGATCTGGAGAAACCAGTGACTCGGAAGCTAAGGGTTAATGGTAAATGGATTCCAGTGGCATATGAAGGACTACACTTGATTTGCACTAAGTGCGGTATGGCCATTTTGAGAGGGATTGCAGGAAGGTAGTTGCTACAGAAGAGGCTGTGGTGGCTGCTATGGAAAATGATTGTGTTGGTACGCCATGTAATGTCTCATGTGAGCAACATGTCGTGAAGAAAGGTGAAGGGACTAGTGATGCTTTTATGCAGGAGACGGTGAAGGGTAAAATGAAGGCTGTAAATGATGATACTGAACCCATTTTTGGCGATTGGATGGTGGTCAACGAAGGCGACCCCGACCACCGTGTAACCAGAAATAGGAGGCGGATTCGTCTAGTGGGGATAAGATTGAACCGACTAAAGAGAATGTCAAGGATAATGTTGCTGATATTTTGAATAAACCTCCACCTGATCCAAAACTAAAAGGAAAGGTGGCCTGTGTGGACGGTGAAAGGGATGAGAACTATAATATGTCACAACCTTTGCAAAATATTGAATGCTCTATAGACCTTGTAGAGGGGTGTGTGTCATCTACTGCTCTTGCTCTGGTTCCAGTTGCACTGAAAGGTGACAGGAGAAAGAGTATGATGCAGCCTCTCAAGCGGGCTCGTATGGAAGAAGAGCGTTGTGCTTACTCAACTTCTAACGAAGAAATGGGGTATCAAGATGATTCTGGAAAAAGAAGCATTCTTCAGGGGAGGTTTTGTGCCATTGCTTACTGATGTTGAATTCAAAGATGATGATGAATGGGCCGATGCGGATGATGCGAGTGTTCAGTAGTAGCTGGATTGGACTCTTCTTCTTTAAATCTTTTGTTATGGAGTTTAAAGATTTTTCAATTATTTCTTGGAATGTCTGCGGATTGATGAGTTGTACGGCACAAAGGTTGATGAGTGATCTTTTAAGAGATCAAAAGCCTGACATCTTATGTGTATAGAGCCTAGAGGTCGGTTCTCTAGGGTTCGATCTTTTTTCTCAAGATTGGGTTACTCGCCAGTTAATATTCAGGAGGTGATTGGTATGGGAGGTGGTCTTTGGGTCTTGTCTCGAAGAAGTCTCCATTGTATTATAAGGGTTCTGGATTCGAATGCTCGGATGATCACCTTAGAATTGTCTAAAGGTGCTTGTCGTTGGGTGGTTACAGCGCTTTAAACGGACCCTAATTATCAGCGGTGTAAAGGTAATTGGGATTCTCTAGTGGCGCTGGCAGGGTTAATTTATGTGCCTTGGGTGGTCTTGGGGGATTGGAATGAGATTGCATGTGAAGATGAAGTACAAGGTGGGGTATTTTTAGCTGACATGGTTGCTGAGCTGCGAGACATATTTGATCAGTGTTGTTTGATTGGGATACCAACATTTGGTCCGACATTTACCTGGACTCGTATGGCTGGTGTGGGGCACAGAATTAGCAAAAGACTTCATCTTGGGGTGGCCGCACTTAGTTGGGATAATCGATTTGACGAGGGCCGTGCTCAACAGCTCTCTCGACTTGGTTCCGATCATTGCCCTTTACAGTTGGTATGTGGCAGCAATCTATCTGGGAGAGGGATGGAGCGGCCATTCGCTGGGAAAATATGTGGAAGGAGCATACACAATATAAGGAGGTGGTCATCAAAGGGTATGATAAGGGAGCAGTGACATCTCTAATGTTCTGAAAGAAATTAAAGAGCTGTCTATAGACTTTAACAAGGATGTATTCGGAAATCTCAGGGACCGAAAGCGCAAGCTTACAAATCGGTTGGCGGGCATTGAGAAAAAGCTTGTGTGGGTTGACTCTGCATGGCTTTGGTGAATTTATGATGTAATACTTAATGAGTTGGCTGAAGTTCTTATTCTGGACGAGCTTTTATGGCACCAAAAGTATCGAGATTGTTGGGTTAAAATTGGCGGTAGAAATACAAAATTCTTTCATGCTCGTACCGAAATTCAAAGGAAGAGAAATAAAATCTATGGTCTTCAGATAGATGATGGGGAGTGGATTACCGATCAAGCAACCCTCCAATCCCATGCTATTGAGTACTTTTCCAGGATGCTCGCAGCTCAAGTTACCCCGTCGATTGGTGCAGACCTTGTGAAGCTGAGTCCAATTTTGGATGATATAAGCTTGGGCTGACTGCCGAGGTTATTCCTAGGGACATCGAGGTAGCAATTACTTCGATGCGTGCACTTGCCGCTCCGGGTCCGGATGGCTTCCCGACTGCGTTTTTCAAGGAATATTGGGATGTTCTTCGGGAACCTCTTTCCCGACTTGTTATGGATGCTATCAGGATGCGAAGTCTGCCAGAGGGATGGCACACGCCTTCCTTTGCCTTTTTCCTAAGGTGGATGTCCAATGCAATATAAAACAATATAGGCCGCTGACTTTATGTAATGTTACATTTAAGGTTATTACTAAGGTTTTGGTTAATCGTCTCCGCCCTATCTTATGCGAAATCCTTGGGCCCTTTTAGTCGGCATTCCTCCCGGGTAGAGGGACTTCCAACAATGGTATCCTCCTGCAAGAAATTGTGTCGCACGTCCGCCAAGGGTGTTGTGATTGAGATTGATCTGACAATGGCCTTCGACATGGTTTGCTAGGATTTCCCAGAAGAGTGTCTGAGGGATTTGGATTTGCCGGATAATTGTCGGGAGCTTATTATGGCATATGTCACCTCTTCTAGTTTTTCTATCTTATGGAACGGTTCCCCAATTGGTAATATCAAAGCCGAGAGAGGGCTGCGACAAAGTGATCCTCCATCACCTTATTTATTTGTGTCTG
The DNA here is from genome assembly GCA_030278955.1 of Hygrophila difformis. Taxonomy (NCBI): domain Eukaryota; kingdom Viridiplantae; phylum Streptophyta; class Magnoliopsida; order Lamiales; family Acanthaceae; genus Hygrophila; species Hygrophila difformis. Next base: position 22,796,056 of record JAOANR010000009.1, read on the forward strand.
TAATGGAAAAATTTTCTAGAACTATTCTTGAAGCTGTGGAGACAGGTGATTGGAAGCCTTTGAGGTTTTGTGTGGGGGGTGTCAGCCTCTCTCATTTAATGTTTGTCGATGACCTTATTTTTTGCTCGGAGCTAGAGGAAAGAAGTATAATTACTATGGCGTCAGTATTAGATTGCTTTGGATCCCGATCTGGTCTCTACATGAATGCTGCCAAGTCCACAACCTATTGCTCTTCTTGTGCATGGGTGGAGCAACGAGCCTGGCTGGGGAACCAACTCGGCGTCACTGTGTCGAGTGAAATGGGCTATTATCTCGTCTTTCCTATCATACATGGGCGAATGAAAAGTTCACACTTTGATTTCCTCATCCAGAAGAATAGTCGACTCACTTCCTGGTCCTCGGTTTTATTTAATAAACCTGGTCGTATCACCCTTGCATTGGCGTGCTTAATTCTCTTCCTGTCTATGTGATGCAAGTGCACATGCTTCCCATTGGATTTGCGATAGTATCGACAAAATTGTTCGTCGTTAGATATGGAAAGGCTCTAAAGGACATGGGCTACATTTAATTAATTGGGAGACGGTTACTCGGCCTCGATCACATGGCAGTTTGGGCATTTGTAAATGTCGTCAGATGAATTTGGCATTACTTGGGAAGAAACTTTAGGATTTTACTACAAACTCCCATAAAATATGGGTGACCGTGTTAAGAGAAAAATATGGGATAGGCGAGGGATTGATACCTCGGGACCATTATCGAGGCACTAAGGTTTGGAAATCTCTGGTGAAGCTTGCTGCTATTTTCAAGAATGCTTATGGAGTTAGAGTGGCGAATGGTTCCAGTTCGCTTTGGTACTCACCTTGGTGGGAAGGTCAATACTTGGCAACCAAGATCCCCTTTGTTGATATTCATGATTTAAACGTGTGCGTTAAAGATGTGGGTGTGAATGGTTGTTGGAATTTGCAAGGTATTTACTCTTGGCTCCCGGAGGATATTAAGCAAAGAATAGAAGTCGGCCCATTTTTTGAATGAGCATACGCCTGATATCCTCCATTGGTGTGGATCCACTAGAGGCATTTACTGTGCTAAGTCCGGCTACATGTGGCTGCTTGGGTTGAATGAACTCGATAAAGGATGGGCGTGGATGTGGAAAATTTATATTCCAGCGAAGATGGGTGTCTTACTATGGCTTATTGGCCATGGTGCTCTTCCTTGCAATGTGCTTTGCTTCCGGCACCAGCTTGCAGCATCTCCTCTATGTTCTATTTGTGGGGTTCAAAAAGATTATTGGCGACATGCCCTATTTCTTTGTCCCTGGGCCGATCAAGTATGGCGTAGAGGAGGGTTTTCGATGGAAGGTATGCTTAGTGAATTGAGTACTGATGATTGTCACCACTGGCTCGAGTGGGCTTGGCGAATATGGGGTACACGTTTCCTATCTATGCTCTGGGTTGTGTGGTGCCAGCATAATGATTGGATCTTCCAAGGGATTGATCTCTCTCGGGACCGCATTTTTTAAGGCTAGCCATTTGCAGCGCTGCCTGGATGGAGCTGCTGCTGTGCAAAATAGGGGGCGGCTGCCATGCCCTGTTAGATGGATTGGTGAGGGTGTGACGGGCATCGTCTTGCACACGGATGGTTGTGTCTTGGTGGAGCAGCGCTGGTCCGGGTTTGGGGCCATTATTCGATCATCGGATGGCCAATGGATATCCACTTGTGATGGTAATCTTGGCAACAGACCCATTCTTGAAGTTGAGTTGTAGACCTTGCAGTTTGGTCTTTTACTAGCTGGGCAGTTGGGGGTGGTGTTGGCTGCTTGCTTCGTCGACTCCCTTGAAGTGATTTGTATGGTGTGTAGTGGTGTTGATCCTTGGCATTATCTTTGGCCTATTGTTCGTGAAGTTCGATCCTTAATCCATAACATGGAAGGTTGTGTTTTCTCTCATGTGTATCGGGAAGGAAATAAGGTAGCAGATGGTCTTGCTCAGAAAACTACGAGTTCTGAAGATTTTTATACAACTTGGGCTTTTCCACGGGACGAAGTGCGAGATTTGCTGGTTCAAGATGTGAGCGGAGTCCCTAGCATTCGAATGTTGTAGATGTGTTTGCTAGTTTCTTGTCCTTTTTATCTTTGTTTTTTTTCTTTTTTACTCTTTGCTAGCTTTTTTAAGGCTGATTCACCAAAAAAAAAAAAATTAGCATGCATATATAGAGGTCGGTCAAACATGCTAAGATAAACAATATGTTACATGCTCCCTAATATACTTGCAACTAAACAATTCTTGAACCTAGTAATTACTAGTATACTAAGATATTATGTCTTTTTTTAATAAAAAAATAAATAAATATCTTGAGTTTGATTCTTTCAACGAGTTGCAACAACAAATTTATTTAGTGAATAAAATATTTTAAATTTTACTTGGTATGAATAATGCTCCCTATGTCGGAATAAATACCCAAATAATCCTGTAACTTTTACTATTATCCAATTTGGTCCATAAAGTATTTGATTATCTCAAATGGTCCTAGAACTTTCATATTTTAGCCAAAATAGTCCCAAATGCAATTTAGACCCCTAAACGTTTAAATTATTCACTTTTATCCCGATTTTTTTTTAATTTTTTGCAATTTATTCCTTATCACATATTTATATTTTTTTAAAATAGGACTAAATTGCAAAGTTTAGAAACTTTTTGGGTATTTCTCCCCTCCCTATTTCCAATTAATTATGCTTTAAAATTTTGGACACACAATACAATTGATTTATTTAACAATTAATACCTTAAAATGCATAAAAATAATAATTATATAAAATATACGTATATTCAAAAATTATGCGAGAATACGAATCCAACAATATCTCACATAATTATAATTTTTCTTATATAATTGCAACACAAATTTAGGTCAAAAATGAACCATTAATAGTGTAAAATGTTTAAATGAGACGTTATTACAGGGACGGATGAAGTAATATACAACTAAAATATATGTAACATTGTAACTATAGATAGGAGAGATCAACGGATATGATAATGAAGTTACACACACAAAGTACACATATAAAATGGGAATGGGTGGGCTGCTACTCGAATACAAAACCCTAATTCTGATATCAAGTTAGTGACCAACTTGCTCAAAAAGTTAAATCTTTTAATGAGAATAATTATTTGACTTTTAGCACTTGTCGCCACTCCCCAATGAGGGAATGAGAGGTTATCTTTGGGGAAAAAAAAAATTAGAGTTTAGATTTTAGAGTTTGAAGTTAGTAGTGAAAAATAGTTTTAAGTAATGGTGTTTATTGTAAAGCTAAAAATTATAGTTTAGAGTTTGAAAAGCTAAATGTTGCGGAGATGAAACTGATAAGCAATACCCTGTACGCGTTGTTTAAACATTGCCTCAACAACATGCAGTCAACAACTACAGACAAACACAAAACAGAATGCGGAAGTAAAATAATGAACACAATAAAACACCACCGAACAATTGCAAGGTTCTTGAACCCATTTCACACACATCTATTCACTAATGAACTCCTTTATCTTTCCAATAGACTAAGGAAACAGTTGATAGCCTCAAGGTGTATCTAAACAGCTACTGTGCAAAAACAATTCACTAGAAGATGAGAAAATGATGTTTGAGATTTTTCGTTATTTTAATCAATCAAGCACTAAGAGAGACACCACCGATATAAGCTCCATGTTTGTGTTTACAAATGATAAAACTTGAGAAATCTAAACACAAACAAAAATACCCAAAAGACAAGCAATCAAACAACAAGAGATATACCCAGTTGGAAATGGTTGTTTGAGCCTTCTGCAAACATCAGAATCGGGGGCTTATGGCTTCAGCTTCCTCAGATCGCCATGGCAGTGAAAGGACCTTTAAGAATGCTCAGTTTTCTCTCCTTTTGTGCGGCTGAATGTCTCAAGGAGAATAGAGGACGAAAATATGTATTTATAAGGGTACAATACCCAACCAAACCCCTAAAAATCTGCTAAGAGAAAGTGGTCTCGTCACTATCCTTTTGTACTTTTCAGTTGCACAATATACTCGTTGTTGATAGGTTGTCTCAACATCGGAGTGACAACAATCATCTTCATAACACAAGATATTTCCCTAACAGAATGTTCTGAGTGCAAAGTTTAAAAGCTAAAATTTGGTAGTTACTGAAAATAATATTTACTATTATATATATATAAGATTTTAAGCTATTTTTGTATATATTTTAAAAATTAAGCGTTGAGTTTTTTTGTTTTTTTTTTTTCCAAACACAACCTAAATCCACTCTCTACATGTCTATTCACACACTCTTGATTTTCTGGCACTTCCTAAAAACCTCGTAATAATGAAATTTGGTAAAAACTTATATTCATAACAAATTTTCCTAAAATTTCCAATGTGGGACTTGCAACACAATTAATTATAAAACAAAAAACTCCCACAGCTTCCCACCTCTCAGTTAGATGGGTTCGGTTATGGTGCAATCATGAAATCCACACACATTAAGGCAATAATCATAATCGTTCATTTAAATCTAAGGATTGTAAATGAAAAATAGTAAAGTTGTCCAAAAAAATATATCATGGTCTAGTCGCTAAAATACACAAAGGTTATCACTGAAAAATACTTTGACATGTCGCAAAATATTATACAGTATATCGCTGAAATACAAACAACTCTTCGCTGAAATATGTTAAACCAAAAAACTGGGGTTGCAACTTTTACGAATCCGCTGAAATGCATATCATCAAGTCGCTGAAAAATACTATAGCACGTCGTTGAAATATATTATAATACGTCGCTGAAATACATAGAAGTCGTTGATGAAATATGTTAAACGAAAGAATTGGGGTTGCAACTTTACGAAGTCGCTAAAATGTAAATTATCGAGTCGCTGAAAAATACTATAGCACGTCATTGAAATATACTATAATACGCCGCTGAAATACACAGAAGCCATCGCGAAAAACACTTTGCATGTCGCTATATATTGATTAATAAATCGCTGAAATGTACCTAAGTTGTCGTTGAAATGTACTAAACTATATTTGAGAGTAGTATATCAAATTTACTATTTTACCCTTCAAGTTAATCTCAACCATCAATTTACAAATTAAATGAACGATTGTAATGCACCGCAGTACATCAAGTCGATGTACCCTAAGGAAGCTCCAATCAGACGCCCAGTTTGAATTCAAGATTCCCCCATTTATTTCAAATCTGTTCTCAATGATGAATCCAATCTGTACAATATTTTATATTGTTTCCTTGTCTTTTCTTTGAAATGATTCAATTTTTCATTTTTCTTGACATTTCGTTTGTACTACTATTATATTGTTTTTACCTATTAATAATTTGTCTTCACCGGTTTCACACCATCTAACACTAAACGTTTTTGTTTGTTTCGATACATATAATCTTTCTGCATTTTTGGACAACCTGCAGCATGCATGTTCTAAAATTTTAAATTTGTAGTATGTATTTTGGGTAGAGCTGTAAACGAGCCGAACCGAACCGAGCTTCAAGTGTTTGAGCTCTGTTCGTTAAGCTTAACGAACGAACACGAACCGAGCCAAGAATCTTAACGAGCCAATTTTCATGTTTGAGCTCGGTTCGTTTAACCTTACGAACGAGCTAATAACGAACGAACACGAGCCTAGTCGAGCTAAGTTAACGAACCATTTATTTTATTAATAAATTTATTTATTTTAGAATTAATTAGGTGTGAAAATGTAATGTATATTGTAATATAATTTATGTGAGAAATGTGAAATTAATAAAAATGAAAAATGGAAAAAACAACTAGATAAAATTTTTATTTTTATAATATATATTCCATTAAAAAAGAATTCCGAACTGTTCGCGAACTTAACGAACGAACACACAAACCAAATTATGTGTTTGAGCTCGGTTCGTTTAACTTACCGAACGAGCTGTTAACGAACGAACACATGTCGAAACGAGCTCAGCTCACGAACTGTTTGTTCTATTTACAGCCCTAATTTTGGGGCTCAATTTTTCCAATTAATTAGAGCTGTAAATAGAACAAACAGTTCGTGAGCTGGGCTCGTTTCGACACGTGTTCGTTCGTTAACAGTTCATTCGGTAAGTTAAACGAACCGAGCTCAAACACATAATTTGGTTTGTGTGTTCGTTCGTAAGTTCGTGAACAGTTCGGAATTCTATTTTAATGGAATATATATTATAAAAAATAAAAATTTTATCTAATTGTTCTTTCCATTTTTTATTTTTATTAATTTCACATTTCTCTCATAAATTATATTACAATATACATTACATTTTCACACCTAATTTAATTCTAAAACAACTTAATTTATTAATAAAATAAATGGTTCGTTAACTGAGCCCGGCTAGGCTCGTGTTCGTTCGTTATTAGCCCGTTTGTAAGGTTAAACGAACAGAGCTTAAACATGAAAATTAGCTCGTTAAGATTTTTGGCTCGGTTCGTGTTCGTTCATTAAGCTTAACGAACAGAGCTCAAACACTTGAAGCTCGGTTCGGTTCGGCTCGTTTACAGCTCTACAATTAATTAGTATAGATTCTCCAAAAAAAGTTTGAAACGAGCATTATGGTTTGAAATTCCTCATGAGACTTCAAGTTTGTGTTTGAGTTTTGGCTTGGGTTGATCGATGAGTCTGAATGTTTCTGTAGTATCAAAACATTTTATTGCCTTCCAAAAATGCCTTGCAACTCCGTTGTAAAATTAATCCATCATGTTATTAATTAAATGATACTACTAAACAGCGGGACCGTTTAATCATTTTCATTAATCCTGTTATATAAAAAAAAAAAAAAAAAACGAGGCTCTTATAATATACTTTAATCATTAAATACTTGACGAAGGATAGGGATGGGATCGTTTAATCATTTTCATTAACCATGTTCTATAAAAATAAAAATAAAAAAATGAGGCTCTTATAATATACTTTAATCATTAAATACTTGTCGAAGGGGAGGGATAGGGGGCATGATGAAAATCGAACCATCAACTTACAGGTTGAGAGCCTGAGAGCTTGACCACTTAGGGCATGTTCCAATCCCTAGTGACCACTTTATTTATTTTTTTTTTTTTTGAGGAGCCATTGAAGGCCTGGAAAGGGGTGGTGGGAGCCCATGCCACACAATTACAAAGGGGAAATAAAGGGAGGGATAGGGGGCCGGTGGGAATAGGGAGCCCATGCCACACAATTATAAAGGGATAGTGACCACTTTATTAGTTATATACTTTATTAATCATTAAAAATAAAAAATGAAATAAATATTAGTTTTATGATAAAATAGAACTAAAGTGACGATTAATTAATTAATTAATTAGGTTAGAATTAATGAAAATGAGGAACGTAGGCACGTTGCTCACACCTTTAAAGGAGATGATTAAACAAAACAGGGAGTAGTATAGTACCATTACCATACATTGTTTTCTATTTTTATTAAAATAATAATAGTAGTATTATAGTAATAAAAATGGGCATCAAATGATGCAGTGTATTTAAATAGCACGAGTGGTGTGCCGGCGAGACATGCACATGTCGGGTGGGTAACATGTCACTTTTCTTGACCAAATTCTGTCCCCCCAAAACAAATACTACTATTCATGTTGCATTTTTAAAACATAATTTCATGCTGCGTTTCTAGTTGCATTTTTGGAACATATATTCATGTTGCATTGCAACTTGCATACTTGCATTTTTATATGTATAATTTATCGACTTGCTTTCTTATTTTAAGTATAATAATAACAATAATAATAAGTAACAATACCCCTTTCATTTTTATATTGTTCGGTATTAATTGAAGAATCAGTGATACGTTACATCAATCATTAGTTAGCAACGAACAATTTGCACCACGAATAATAAGAAATAATTTACATTTTGATTTATTTGTCAAATACTCCTACTAAATTATGAGCAGAGTCCCCATAGGTCCTGCAATTTGCTAACAAAAATCACTAATAATCTTGAAAGATTAAAGAAAAAAAAATCATAATCATTAATCCATACAAAATAATTTTGTCTAAAAATAAGGGGAAATGAATAAAAAGGGTCATTACAAGGAGCCTATTCCACTTTTAGGCCATTATAAGTTGAATTTTCAGAATTAGGCCATTACAAACACATGTTGAATGAAATTAAGCCATAAGGACCAATTTGAAATTAATTAATAACCCAACAACTTTTCCTTTATTTTCTTTAAAACCCCAAAAGTTTGACTTTATATACTTTAGTCTTATTTCAAAAGTTTTCTATACACATGAGACACAAGCGCATGAAAATTGGTATCAAAGCCTAGGTTTTATTGAAGAACATATTAATTATATTATTTATAATATTTTATTTCTTAATGGAGAAGATTTAATTATGTAATGAATTCAATTAATTTGAAACCAACGAGTTATTTCCAAATTTTGGAAATAAAAAATAGAAATTTCCAAAGGAAATTCTTGAACTTGTCCACAAGATAAAATTTTATGAGAAGAAATTTCTTTCATGAAAATGAGAGGAACTGACTGGAAAGAAATTGATCCGGATAGCTCTAAGTTCTCACAATACTTAAGAGAAATCCAAAAGACGATTCAAGATTATGGTAACCGGGTATTAATTTTACCTGGAAAAATAGATAACTTGAATCAATCAACAGAGGAGATCTTAAAATTATTTCAAGATCTAAAGAAAGAGATTTTAAATCTGAAATTTGATATTTCGGATATCAAGAAAGGCAGATGGATATTCCTGGATCTTTCAAGAATAACCAAGCCAATATTAGAGATGCATTCGGACCCGTACAAGCTTTACATCAAAAGGGTAAAGCAACTATGGTTCCAAAGCAGAAATCACAAGAAGAGCTTATGATCGATCTACTGAAAACAGTCGAATGAGTGTTTTCAGGGCAGATCTATCAGATCTACAAGAATTAGCAGAATCATTTTCCCAACTTGGGATTATGGATCTGGTTAATGTAAAACCCAATGAAGTTTTTCAATTGGGTTATGCGGAAGAATCAGGATCCAACGTAACCCACGATGGACCGCCTGATGTCCCAATGAGAGAAAGTACAGATTTCCACATGAACAGGTATCCTGAGGTACATCTCAATGCAAGACGAAACCCAGGACGGAACCCAAGTGGAGCACCAGAATCCACACCGTGGGCCTAGACAATGTTACAACCATTAAATCCATATGGCATAACACTGAACCTCGATGTTATCGACTTCCGAAATATCGAAGATCTGATTGACGAATGGGTAGCTTCAATGAAGATTGCAGCAACCACCCTGGATCATGATAAAGAAAACTTTGTCAGATTAATAGAGCTAAGTCTCGAAGGATCGGCAAAGCTGGGCTGGAAAAACTCGACGGCGGCTTTAAAGAAGCAGATACTCGAAGGAGAATCCAAAAGCACAATCTGCGAAAGATTTGGCCTCTTATTCAAAACTCATTTTGTAGAAGATGGTTATTTTGAAGAACAGAGAATCGAAAAAATTAAGGTCTATACCCAAGCACTATTGGGTATAGAGTTAAGAAGTATTTACGCAGTAGACGAATATATCTACTGGTTTTGTAAATACTATTTTCGGAGTAAAATGATAGCTGAAGTAGCATGTCCCATGTTCTTTGCAAAAATCTGCAGCCCATGGAGAGAGATGTTGATCCAGTCGTACACAGTACCCCCTGGTACAGTGGACTCAATAGCCCAAAGAATGTCCTTCTTAAAGGATAAGCTCAGAGAATGGTGTCAACAGGCAGCAGCGCAAAAGAACATCAAGAGATTAAGAGGTAAAATAAAAAGAACCCCTCTTTGCTGTGAAAATAACGATTTTCCAACAATTATAGGAGAATCAGAAGAAAAGAGAAGAAAGAAGAAGAGTCGAGGCTCATACAGTAAGAGTTTCAGAAGACCTCCATTCCGAAGAAGAAGAGCATGGTGTTCCAAGAACAAGGCCAGAACATACAAAACTGGACAAAGAACGGGAACGGCGAAGAGTTCATCCCAAGGCTCAACTAGCTCAGCAGCAAGGAGCCCGGGGAGAACGACGTCCAAGAGAATGTTCAGACGAGCCCATACCCGAGCCAACGAAAGCTTCAAGGACTGCAAGTGTTGGAAGTGTGGAGCCAGAGGTCATATCTCACCCGATTGCCCCCAGAATCGTGAGATACGAATGTATGAAGCCACGGAAGATATCGTGGAAGCGGTCTACCATGGAAAGCTGGTACCAGTCTATCAGTTTGAAGACATCCCCTCGGATGAAAGCATCTATGAGGAAGAATTAAGAAGTGACTCGGACTCATATTCAGATGGATCTTCAACCGAGTTTGACTGAAGAAGACAGGATTCAGACCATTGAAAACCTGTCTGGATTCTTTTCAAGGATGACGATCTCGAATCGAACCATGGAAAGAATAATGCGACAAGATTCCAACCTCAGCCCATATGAAGGATTCAGAATTGGCGGGATTGGACGAGTTCTTAACCAGATGGGACTCAACCAGAGAAGACATAACATCATCTACAAGGTAAGTGCAGGTGAATTTGCAATTCCTATGGAACTTACTTGTAATGTTATGGATATGCAATTAATTCCTAAAGAAGAAATTCTTGAGGAATTGAGCAGAATGAAGGAGGAAATCGCCATTACTATGAAATGGATCCACATAGGAGCCATTGAAGTAGTAATTAATGCAACCTTTAAAGAAAGCATTGATTCTGAATTACATCTATCAGTTACTGATAGAAGAATCAATAACCTTATAGATGGTCTTTTAGGAACTATGGTAGGAAATTTATATGCTGGGAAGTTAATATTTGACATACATCCCAGAATTTCCTATAACTTACCGGACCAAGATTTTAGTAGAGTTCTAACCCTTCATCAAGATTTTAAAAGAAAAGATCTGATGAAAGAAGGAAACAGGCCATATTCTATAACTTATAGAATCTCTTATGCACTTTCCAATAGTCATCATTCTGACTTATTTCTCAGGAAAGAATATATAGAAATTCCTAGAATTTTCAAGGAATTTGCTAAAGTCATGACTCCAAATCCTACCCAGATTCCAAGGTTAGGAGAAGTAGACATACAGATAAGAGATCATCCAATTCTAGACAGATCTACAAGTGCTAGAATTGAGTACGCAAGCCGTATGTCTTTTTCGGAAGACAGAATTATGGCATATAAAGGGAAGGAGTTCATCAAAGATCTAACTCCTCAATCCATTAGGGTAGATAATATAAAGATTAAATACCCTGAAGGATGGAAAGAAATACGAGTTATATTTGACATCACTGAAAAGATTAACCGTTTTCCATGTGATGACTTATACTACTTGCAGCAGCCATCAATTGGAACCTATGAAGGAACAATTGAAATTGCAGGACACGAGATCAGAGTCTTAGGCACTGCCGGAAAAGATAATGGTGTTATGATTTTGGGATTAAGTTTTCTCGAAAATCATAAACCATGGGTAAGAAATGATAATGGTATATAATTTAATCTGAAGGGTCACACCATCAGAATTAAATGACAAGTCCATTCTCCATTTATATCTCAGTAGGGATAATATATGAACAATATAAGTCAGAATATTTTGCAGCTTATATTGATTCAGGATCAGGTATTTGCACGGCAAAACCAGGAGTTTTCCCTAGCGAAGCTATGGAATCATTACCCATTATTGCATGAAGAGATTTTTCCCAAAAAATCTTAATACTAAATAAGGATATTCGACAGACCAATATCATGATTGGAGGAGCATTTGGTACACCTTGGTATAAGGTAAAAACGCCTCCTATTTACTTTCATGACACAGGAGCGGACATTTTGTTAGGGAATAATTTCATACAATCCTTTACAAAATATGTTCAAGATAACAAAAGAAATTTGTTAATATTTACCACAAGTTGTGGAAATGAGATACAGGTGGGATAAAAACAAGATCGAAGCTACTCTACAGTTAATAGAACAATATAAATATGAGTATGTTCGATACAAACCCATCTTAATGAATATGCAGGATAAGAAAGATATGCAACAAATTATCAAGGAGCATATCGATCTTAAACTCATCGAGCCCGGAGTCTCAGCATATAGTAGCCCTGGATTCTTGGTAAGAAACCATGGTGAAATAAAAAGAGGTAAACCCAGGTTGGTAATAAACTATCAAGGTATTAATAAAATAATACAGTTTGATGGTTATTACATTCCGAGTAGAGAACAATTAATTGATTGCATCAAAGGTGCTAAAGTGTTTTCTAAATTTGATTGCAAATCTGGTTTCTATCAGATCAAGATGGAGAATGAGTCGAAGAAATTCACAGCATTCTCCACCCCCCAAGGGCAATATATTTGGAATGTTATGCCAATGGGGCTTTCTAATGCCCCTCAGATATTCCAAAGAAAAATGGATAATCTATTTAAGGATTATCTAGAATTCATGTTTGTCTACATAGATGACATTCTGATTGCATATCGAAATATTAAAGAACATATTAAACATCTTGACATATTTTCAGATGCAAGTCACAGGGAAGGTCTTGTTCTCTCTGAGAAAAAGGCTATTATCGCTGCTAATAAAATTGAATTTTTAGGAGTTCAAATTGATGAAGCAGGGATAGAGTTACAGAACACATTGTGGAGAAAATCCGCAATTTTTCTGACATATTAAAAGATAAGAAACAACTTCAGAGTTTCTTGGGAGTTGTAAATTTTGCAGACATGTTTATAAAAGACCTTGCAAAATATAGAAAGGATTTTAGACCACTCCTGAAAGAGACTGAAAGCTCTAGATGGAAATGTGAAGAAATCCATACCAAGAGAATTCGTGAACTAAAGCAAGTCTGCAATAGCTTGCCAAAACTCGCGATACCTCAAGATGAGGATGAGTTGGTATTCTATACAGACGAAAATGATTTTCGATGGGCAGGAGTGCTCATAAGAAAAATAACTACGGGTCAAGAACCTTGTAGATATACAGGAGGGTTGTTCACTGAACAACAAGCCAAACTTTGGCATATTAACGAGAAGGAATTCTTTGCAGTATGGAAAACATTTAAAAAATGGCCTTTATTCTTACTTGCAAAGAAATTTGTATTAAAAGTTGATAATACTAATGTTAGGGCTTTTTTAAAAATAAACTTGAATCAAAAATTGAAAAAACTCGTATTATCAGATGGCAAGCTGAATGTCAATATTATACTTATGATATTGATGTTATAAAATCTCATGAAAATGTTCTTGTAGATTTCTTGACGAGAGATGGAAGCATTTGAAGCTGATTCCATCATTACGAGATTCAGGCACCTCAGAGAAAACCTAGAGGAGCTATCAAAGCATTTTGGACAGCTCGAGATCAATGCACGAACAGCTGGCCAAATACAACAGAGCGATGTGGACATGGTCCGCAACAATATACGACCTCCCATATAGCAATGACATCATTATGGGAAACAGTATTAGAGCCAATCAGGAAAGCGTCAGCTTCCTTGGTAAACAAAGAGAAAGGTGCCCAAAAAGCTAAAGTGGTCACATATGAAGAAGCAGATTCAAGCACTGCTTCAAAGGAACCATTGTCGGATACCGACAAAAATGTTGAGCAAGAGAAAAGTCACGTTTCCGAAAGTTAAAGTCAACCCACTGCCTCTGGGGTAAAAGAGGAAGAAATTAATCTTAGGCCAATGACAGGTACCTCTAAGGTTAATTCAGACGAGAAGGTCCTATCTACAGTCTGGCTGGACTACCAAGGAAAATGGGAACAGCTGGTTTCCAAAAGGGGAATTAACCCGAGCAAAACAGTAATCGAGACATCCGGGAGATACAACAGGGTATGGATGCTCGAAGGATCCAAGCCAGAAGAGGTTCGAAAGTGGTATGACTTTGGAGCATTAGCATCGGTTCATACTACATCACCAGGGTTTCCGGAAATCGAAAAACTTCCGGGATGGATAAGTAGCGCAGTGCACGAATCATGGCAGAACAACCCGCACCTGCAGAGATGAGATATTCTGGAGCTTAAGTTCATTTCAGCAGCACCAGAAATAGTCGAGAAAGGTTCTTATCCGGTCTTCATTTTATTAAATTACAAAGACCTGATATGATTGCCTTCAACAGAGTTAAGTCTATGGATGAGAAGGCACCATTGGTATCTTCAATCAGCGAAGACGAAATCTCCACCCGACGAGCATGGGGATTCTGGGTCTGCCTTACCGAGATGGAAAAGGTTAAATATCCGTTTAAAATATTCTCAAACAATTTAAATGGATCGTTCCTGGTTAATTCTTTAACAGGGAAAAGCACAGAGTTTGCGGAAACCTCTTTCGAAAAGAAGAGGTTACTCATATGGGAAAACAAGTTGCCAGCAACCGAGTCTACCAGAAAGAAGGCATGCAACATGATGCATGTTGGCCAATGGGATAACCACATATGCCCATATTGTGCAGAACAGGAAAAACCCCTATCTGGTACAAAGATCCGGGTAACCCAGAAAAAATCCGGACCCGAACAGGACAAGGGAAAGAAACGACCAAAAAAATTTCACAAGCCAAAGTAAGATTAGCTGGATGTAAAAGAAAAAGAGGTGTCGGCAACACCCATAATTAAAAGCCGACAAAGAAGGGTAGAGTAGTTGGCAGTAAGTGGCCGACAAGAGAAGGTGGAGAAGTTGACAAAGAAGCCACCTAACGCAATAATTCCAAAAGGACAATAATGTAGCCGGTGGAAGTTAAGGCCAAGTGACGAACGCAGTGACGTCACAAGGATTAAGAGGAAAATTGGAATCCGGGATTGAAGTCCGCGGGCGCCTATAAATAAAGGAGTTTGAAGTAGATGGAAGGCATCGAAAAATCCTCCAAACTCTTCAAAACATTTGTAATATTTCTCTTTCTGCAAATTTCCTTTGTGTTTATAATAGTATGGGGTGCATCCCCAAGAGTCTTGATTCCTCCATGAGGAGCTAAGTGTCTGTCTTCTCCATTAGGGAAAATTATGTTTGAATAATATTTTTAATATTTCTTCAATAAAATCCAGGCTTCCAAATATTCTAAATACTCCGATATATAGTTAAAAACCTTTACCCCAAACCTTGATACATCCTAAGGTAGGAAACGAAATAGGATTGTGTTGTTTGCTGCTGAAGGAGACAAGAATCGGTGAACCATCGGTCGCGGCTGCGTGGTTGGAAGAAGTCCGTAAAATCCCGGAGCTTGAAAAACCCGACAACAAGGCGGTCAAACCCAATGTATGGAGTTTAGTACTTAATTTTATTATCGGAAGCATGATAGGCTGTTATTGGACTAAAGGTAATGAAGAAACTAAAATTTGGGGTCAAAGTGTAATAAAGCAAAAGTTGGTAGGGTTAATTGAAGTTTGAAAAAGTCAAAATAGTCTAAATGGCCTTAATTTGGTCAAAGATGGTTTTTAATGGCGTAAAATTGGAAATTGATTTAATCATGGCCAAAATGTGGAAATGGTGCCTTGTAATGGCCTAAAAAATTCATTACCTCTAAAAATAATCATGTAGTAGTTAAATTTGTGAACGAAAAGACTTTAACTATATGCAATTCTTCACTTTAACAGCTTAATGTTTTTTTCTGGTCCAAAACTAAACTCAAACTGTTCAAAACTAGAAACAAAATATTTCATCCGAACGCGCAATTCAATGCACATTTTAAACCACAAATAACTCAAGTTTGGTTCAAGTAAAAATTTTAAAAGTTTGATATTCAAAAACTACACGACGAGACTAATTTAACAAAATCTCACTTGACTATATTTTAATTTGTATAACTATGATAAAACTTTAAGCGAAAGTCTGTGTGCGAATAGTGGTACCTAACCCAATGTAAACAACTTTCAAATACGGAGGTAGTAAATAAATAAAATAAAAGACATCATCCGATACTTGAACTTCTATTTTTATTTCACTTCGATACTTGAACTTTCATTTTTATTATTTTAATCTAAAAATAGATTTGAACTTTTCAAAACTTGATAAAAAAAAAAAAATACACATAGTCTAAAATGGACGTTAAACAACAATTTGAAATTGGAAAAGGAAGGGTGGCCTTGGATCGGAAATGAGGATAATGAGTGAGGGTTATGGTTTTACTATATTTTGAGGAAACCAAAATACACATATTTATTATTTAACTTCAAAATGTTATTTAACATTTATTTTAGATGGAGATGGGGACTTAGCCCAGTGGTTAAGTTTTATAGGTTCTCTATTCCTCCTCTTTATTCTATTTGTAATTTGTGTGGCATGAGCTCCCACCACCATTTCCTAACTTGTATAGACTATTGAGGGAAAAAAAAATCATTCTAGATGGAGTATTTTTTTTTCAACCTTTAGAACGCTTAAGTCTTGTCTTAGACTAGAAAAAAGTTCAAATATGAAAATGAGGAATTGTAAGCCACTACACGATTTTTATTTTTATTTTTTTTAGTTACCGAATTCGTTGCCGACTTTATTAGAGACCAAATTTTAAAATTTAGTCATTAAAATTTTATGTCTGCTAAAATGAAAATTTCTTAAAATAACGTATGCATAATTAATGTCCTTGTTTAAAGTATTCTCTTATTTTTAAAATTACTCACTCCATCCCAGTAAATGTGTCTTATTTGATTTTTTTATACTGTTTATTATTCAGCTTTGACTCAATTTTATTGTAAATATATATTTGGAAAAAAAATAGTCGAGTTGGGTCTTTTAGAATGTATGGTCATGTAGTTTTAGAATTTATATTTTACATAATTTTTTATTGTACATATTTTGAGATATTAATGGTTGAAAGTGTTTATTGGATTGTGTGCAAAAGTCAAACAAAACAAGTGAAATGAGACGGATGGAGTATAAGATACTCATCGCAAATTCGCAACATCTAACGTTGTGTAGTAATCTAATTTCTTCCTTATCAGCTTCATCCACATATTTTTTTTCTATTTTTTTTTTCAAAAAGAATATGAATGAAATTAATATTATTGTTAACGTGTAAATATTTATGGGGAACTTAGAGAGAGCCCCTTTAGAAACAAAAAATAGGGTCAACCCCCCACTTGAAAAACTTACACTTCACCCCTTAAAAGTTTAACACACTAACAATGTTTAACAATTTGAATAAATTAGTTTACTAATCTCCTTTTTGTAAAATAACACAAATACCCCTAATGTGGTAACTGACCAAGAAGAAACATGGTAATCATCAATATGAAAGTGTGGTTAAGTCATACTCCCTCCGTCCCATGATAATGTTCTCATTTGACTTTTTGACACTGTTCATTGTTCAACTTTGACTCGATATTATTGTAATTATATATTTGAAAAAAATAGTCGAGTTCGGTCTTGTTAGATTCGTCTAATCGTATAGTTTTAGAATATATATTTTACATAATTTCTACTTGTATATATTTTGAGATATTAACAATTTAAAAAGTGCATTGGATTGTGTGCAGAAATGAAATTGGAACATTATTGTGGGACGGAGGGAGTACTTGAAATTTGGTAAAAGAACAATATTGATTGTGGTAACCATAGCTGAAGAAGTGTGGTAGCCAATTTTTTTGGTTTGAAATGACATTAAATTATGGGGAATTGGACAATAAAACAAGTGGTAACAGACCAAGAGAAACGCGGTAACCATTAGTGTAAAAGTGTGGTAAAGCTATACTTAGAAACTTGGTAAAAGAACGAGTTGACTGTGGTAACCATAAATGAAAAAGTGTGGTAATCAATTTTATTGGGGTTGAAATGTCATTAATTTACAGGGATTAGGGTAATAAAACAAGTGGTAACAGAGCAAGCACAAACGTGGTAACCTTCAATATAAAAGTTTGGAAAATCCATAACAAAAAATGTGGTAATAGAACGAGGTTGGTTGTTGTAACCATGACTGAAAAGTGTGGTAATCAATATTTTTGGGTTGAAATGACATTAAATTATGGGAATTGGATCAATAAAACAAGTGGTAACGTACCAAATAAAAATGTGGTAACTGTCAATATCAAAGTGTGGTGAAACCATAATAAGAGACATGGTATAGAATGAGGTTGACTGTGGTAAACCATGACTGAAGAAGTGTGGTAATATCCCAATGAAAACGCGGTACTCTATAATCTATATCAAAACACGGTAACAAAATTTGCTCACATGTGGTAATGTCCCAACAAGAAACGTGGTAATAAATTTGAAAATGTGTGATAACCGGCCAATATTTTGTATGGCATCGGCTGATATATTGTGTGGTTCGCGAATGTTGATAACGTGGTAAGCTGTTTCGAATTGATGTGGTAACTCATTTGAAGAGTTTGTGGTAATGCATCGACAACATTGTATTGTGTGGTTTTTGAAATGTGGTAGCCACAACACCTAATTCGAGGTAATCAAGTACATTGGAAAGAGGTAATAAATGAACTTAATGTTTGGTAACTAATAAAGCACAGTGTGGTAACCATTGTTTTCTTACATGTATGGTAATATGGTAATAAAAAATACTTTAATATGGTAACAATAGAAATAATGATGTGGTAACAAATCTTTATAAGTGGTGGTAATGTATGAAGAAACAATGTGATAATGTAACGATATAACCATATGCGTCGTGATACTTGGATTTATTGTACATACTTGTAGTTCGTGCACACTCGTATTGATGTGATGAAACAATTAATGTGGTAAAATGAATAAATGTTGAATATTAATTTATAAGGAACCAATTAACATTGCGAAACGAATAAAGGTTTAATAAAGGTTAAATATCGAGTTATTGTGCATACTTGTACTTATTAGTATCGAATGAACCAATAAACGTTGCGACGTCTAATGAACCAATTAACATTGTGACATGACACAAAGGTAGCATACGAGTAACCATTACATTAATATATATATATATATATGTGTGTGTGTGTGTGTGTGTGTGTGTGTGTGTGAATATATAACAGCAGTAAATACATACGTGTCAATCCAACGTGGGGTGTGTGATCCATTAACGACTTACAATGCATTTAACAACCATATCAATCAATATATACAACCCAATGAATTTGGACTCAAAGACAATATAATTGATTGTGAGGTAATGAACTTACTATAAATGATGAAGTATGATGTAATGATTGAGTATGTCACGTTTCTCGAATTTAGTAACAATATACAATGATGAAATAAGATGTAGTGGTTGGGACATCAAGTTTGGCGGCACTAAGAAGAGGAAATATGATACCTTATGTATGAAGAATATGACAAACGGTGTGTGGTAACACAATATTTATGAGTGTGGTAAATAATTCATAAGAAATGTGGTAACTGGTGATTAAGGAATGTGGTAACGAACGATTAAGAAGTTTGGTAAGAAAACATGAACATAAAATGTGCCAACAAACCAAAACAAGTGCGGTAACTATTACATGTAATTTTGTTATATATTACATATGAGTATGGTAATTAAATCGTATAAGTGTGGTAACTAACTATTGAGATGGAATATGTGGAACTTTTGACTATAAGGACGGTATTTTGGACGGTCAATTAGGTTGATGACGGTCAACTAGGGTTTGGGTTGGTAACGGTCAATAGTAAAGTGTGGTAAAATGACATGTGTAAACTTGGTAACATAGCAATGAGGATTGTGATAACCTTCAATACTATAGTGTGGTAAAGTCACATTAAGAATATGGTAAAATTTCGAGGCTAATTGTGGTGACATTCCATTGAAAAATGTGCTAAATGCAAATTTACTATTGACAGTTACCTAATACCACACCTATTTAATTATAGTTACCATAGTCCTTCTCGTCAATTTACCACATTGCTAAGAATGATTTTACCACAATTTATTATTGACGATTACCATGTTTGTACCTAGTCAAGTACAATTTATTTTAATAACCCAATCCAAACGAAACTTGTGGTGATCAACTTTCTATTAGTGTGGTATCCAATAATAAGAAGTGGTAACACATTATTTCATATTATTGTAACTAATAAATGAGGAAAGTGGTAACTGAAAACTTCAAAATGTGATAAATATTGGGACGGTCGTGGGACGGTCATGAGACGGTCCTGGTGGACCTTCCCAAAGTTTTGTCAATTACAGAGAATTCCGGACGGTGGCGGGACGGTCCTGGTGGACCTTCCCAATGTTTTGTCCATTCCAAAGAGTCTCGGACGGTTATGGGACGGTCGTGGGACCATCCCAATGGTTTTGTCCATTTTCAAAGTGTTCTGGACGGTTGTGACAGGACTATCCCAATGGTTTCGTCCATTCTATAGAGTTCTGAATGGTCGTTTAACAAGTACAAATACATATTTAACATGAAATTTCATTTAACAATATCAAAATCTTATGGAATCATATAACATCGAATTCACACAACGATTACGTTTTACAAATATACAACCAATATACAATACCACCAATAATCTATAACACCAAACAACACCAATTCAAATGGACAATCAATTGCAATAAGCTAAACCCAACAATTCAAATCGGCTATCACCAAACATTTCTCCTTGCTCGATTTCGTGAAATGCCCAAATCCAGTGGCTTTAATTGCTTTTGTTTGCCCACCCGACCGCCTCATCTCTACATCGTCTACAACATCTCTAAGGTATTTAGTCGAGCACCGAAGAGTCTGGAATTCTTATCCTTCCTCACCCCTATACATTAATACATTATACAACACCGTCATTATTCCACACACATCATTCCACCAAAAAGATTCCACATATTTGCTTGTTAAACTTGACATTTTTAATACAAATCTTCTAACTTTAATTTCATGGTACCAAAACTACACTACTTTCCACCATACCAATCAATCTAGCACATCCTAAACCAATTTACAAATCCTCTAACTAAATTTTGTGGTTTAAAAAAAAAAGTCGATTATTTTGATCATTTTCATTGAACACCTTGCTTGCACAATTATATTACTAACATTCATAAAAAAAAATAAAATTTTAATAAAACTCTACAATCCAACTAATATTCATCAAAATTTCTAAACATTTAAAACCAATGTAATCAATATTTCATTTTGACAACTTTGTTAAGCAACATTTTCAATGTAATGTCAAGCATTTACACATTCTAGACCAACATATAAGTCTTAGTAATTCAAAATCATGGTAAAAATTAAAAAACCAATCCTTTCGGGCATTTAATCGAACACCTTGCTTGCACATTCAAATTAGTAACATCTCATCAATAATTATTCCCACAAATTCACCAATTTCAACATACAAATCAAGCCTCATATTATGACCACTTCAACACAAATCAAACCACACAATTTACATATCAAAATCACAAATCACTATAAAACCCAATACAAGGAACAACATATGGGAAACCAAAAAAAAAAAAAAAGAAAAAAAATGGAGCCTACCGTCGGTCACAACCGTGACATCCTCCTCAACTTTGCTCCTCTTCTTGGATTGCCTCCTCACCACGGGTACTTCCTCCTCCTTGCCTTCATTCACGGTGCTAGATGTTTCTTCATTGTTTGTCATTTCTTCCTATCAATTTCTCTCGTTCGATTGTTGTTTGGTGTTTAGGGGAGAAGTGCGTGAGTGTGTTGTTGTGTGGGAAGTGACTTGTATTTGGTAAGGCTTGTTTCATGTGTGCCCTAGTGTGGTAATAGTTTGTAAATAGGTTTGGTAATAGTTTAAGTTTAGTGTGGTATTTTATATAGAATATGTGTGGTAGTTTATAAATGGTTGGTGTGGTAAAATTGTGTTTGTGTGGTGACTAAGTGTTTGAGGTAATGAAGGGAGTCTTTGTGTGGTAATGGTTTTGAGTGTTAGTGTGGTAATTCATTTCTCCTTAATGATTTTTACAAGGTGTAATTTGAAAAATATTTAAGTTTTGGATGATTAAGGGGGGTAAAGTTTAGGTCAAAACTCTTGAATGTGGGGGTAAAGTCTAACTTTTGGTTGAGGGGTATTTTATAAATGGAAACTAAATGATGGGGGGTGGACTCTAATAAACCCAATTATCCAGTTTGTTTACTAATCCCTCCGTCCAAAATAATAGTCTTTTTAGAGATGAAAAAATGTTCCACAATAGTTGTCATTTTTAGGTAGTTTTAGGTAGTTATGTTATATTTTTACTATATTGCCATTTACTTTACATAAATGCTATTTCTTCACATTTATTACGAAATGGTTTAGTTGAAGGGTAAAAATAAAAATTTATGAGTTAATTAATGCATATCTTGGTTATTGAAATTAACCTCAAAGAGACAACTAAAATGGAACGGAGGGAGTATCATTGTACACACATATGGACTGACAATCACTCAATGAGCCATCAAAACTCTGTTTTGGACCATCTGGTCCAAAAATTGTAATGAGTAATTGCCGAAAAGCCCCATTTGGGACAACTATTCAGCCCAAACTTTGGCACGCGTGTATGAGTGTGTTTTCTCCCATTTTTTATTTTTTATTTTTTATTTTTTTTCCCTTAGAAAAGTGTTTGCATATTAACCGAATGCAATTGGTCTGAGTGTTATGAGACTTTGTCAGCTTAAGCAAATGTTTCGAATTCGAGCCTTTGTGAATGCAGAATTCTGCTTTTAGTATTCATCTAAAAAAAAAGTGTGCATATCGAACAAATTCTCTTCCTACATCTTTGCCATCTAAGAAGAGAACATATTTTGTATTGTTTTTTTTTTTTTTTTTGGTTTATAATTGATGCTCGAGCGTTAATAAAAAGAGTGATGAGAGCTTACCCAAAAAAAAAAGAGTGATAAGAGCCCATCATTATAATAATTTTATAGTATTTCAGAAAAAAATTGGTTGGTAAAAAGTTGGCTACCCAATTCGAAATTTTTTAAGTAGTGCATGAAACAAGGGTTGGAAGAGTATAGATGAACCTACTTAATTACGACACAAACAATTCATACCACCAATGGTACAAGATGAAATACACTATGAAGAAAATACTAGCGACTGAAGTGGTGGTTTTTACCATCTTTGCCTTTAATATGCAATGAAGCCCAATCCCAATGAATGATGAGACTTGGTTGGGCACTGATGATGGATAAGGACTCAAGATTCAAGAGGAGGATGCATCGCTTGGTTTACTCAACACACCACTGCACCCTTTGAACAAACAACAGTTGAATCAATTAATAAGATTTTTAACACATACGAAGTATATGGTGAAATTCATTATTAAGTATACTATAGAATCATTACATATGAATTAATTAATCTACAATTTAAATCATTCAACGTACCACTGATTGAGGGGAGGGGATTCAATCACTTTTTCCCTCGCCCAAAAAAATAATTAAAATTAAAATGAAACTCACAATTTGCAAGATTTGCAAGCACTATTAAGTCTCATTGCTAAAAATGTTAAAGACACATAAAAATTACTTGGAACTACACAATGCTCAACAGCATTTCAAAAGACAGTAGAAGAAACACGCCTTTTAATACTACTGTAGTGCTTATTTTGTAATGCAGTGTTACATACATACATGAATTTCTCTCTCGAGTATTGGAATGCTGAAGCTGAGGGATATTTATAATTAGTTTCCTATTGTCCGTCGAGAGTCCCTAGTGCCTCCTTCAGAAGTTTCTGAGCTTCTTCTCTTCTCCTGGTAATGAAAAAAGAATATGTTAAGCAATACAATATGTTAAGCAATACAAGAGAATGCACAAAAGTAAATCTTGTGGCATCTATGACCAGTACTTTGTCATGATGATTGATGTGTTTTCAATGCTGTGTTACATATATTTCAGTATGAAAAAACTTAACTAAGCCCTCAAGGCACGCCTACAACAAAAATAGCTAGCCCATAAAGCCAAACTAGGCAAAAGTAAAGTTCTAACAAACCAATAACATAATTCCCAGAAAGATGGATCAGACTGACACATGAATTTACACCTTGCTTAAACTTTCAACCAGTAAGTGTTTATTTAGAGGGGCTTGAATAACCCTATGGGAATGCATTACCCCCCATTTTGGCCTTGGACAATGTAGACTAAACCTAGAATCATGGAAATAATTCAAACATCAGCTTATGAGTTCATCACTTGTCTCGTATCATGGTTGACACCAAAAGTTGAGGAGAAATTCTGAAATCATCTCAATAGATAAACTTCAAATTTCCAAAGCATACAGTATTTTATGAACCAACCTATGTACCTGCCACAAATTATATGATGTACAAAACACATGCATACTAAAGCAAGTATAAGTGAGTGTCACAAAGGCACAAAACCTCTTGATGTCTTCAACAGCTTGCTTCCGCCGTTGTATTTGGAGTTCAAGAATATGGATTAATGTAGCTCTAGCCTGCCAGACCAAAAGGATCAGTATGAAAATGGAGAAATTGATACGTCTAGCTCAAGTTTCGGAATATTTTTTACAATTGATATACTTCACCTGATGGGGACGCAGAGAGTTGAGCAGGTGATGTAAATTCTTGAAAATAAGAGAGATCTCTTCTACTCTCCTAGCATACTGTGATGGTCTCTCCACTAGAACATCAGCAAGCTCCAACAAATGTAGTTGCAATTCGCTGTTAAGTGATCTAAGCTCCTTCCTGAAGTCTAAAATTAAAGAGGGAAATTATATCTCAACTCGAGAAGGAATAGAGCAATCATTTACCATGTGTCGTCAGATAGTACAGTTACTACAACAGAATTTGATACTGATTTAAATGGTTTAGTTACTAAAACAAATTTTGCAACAGATTTCAAATGACGAAAATAACTGACTTTTGGGCTTTAAAACCTAAATTTAATTCAATATTCATCCATCCCTTTATTACCACTTAAAACTGTACCAGGAAAGAGCCATAGGATCTCATTAAATTCAGAACTATTAGAAACCCCACCATCACCGCCAACACCATCAATTCTCATTATATAATGGTGTCCTCCCAATTGATTAGATAAAGTACCCGACGTCCAGGATGTTTACGGAAGAAAAGAAAACTAGATAATTTACTTGACTGATATGCTCATCAATAACCTTGATGATGGGATAAATGGAGTATATAAGGTGATAATATATTTTTTCTTCAATGTTCTCGTGCTTTTCTCATGGATTTAAGACCCAGGTCTAATCGTTCACAACAACATATCCTAATCTTGATTTTATATAGTACCAACATTATGCAGAGTTAGGGAAGATCCTTATTTTAGATGAAGAGGATGGAGAGTACTGGGAGACTGACGAACTCTTGTGTGTGTGTGTTGGGGGGGGGGGGGGTTCACTTTGGGGTTGACTTTATATAGGTCATTAGGCAGCAGGCAGCCCCCTCTTGTAGGCCTGTTAATTGAAAATAAAGGGAATTGGCTAGGGCTTGGACTGGGAGATGCTCTACCATCTTTCCTCTTCTGTCCCTGTTTTTATTCCTTTCTAATTTGTTGTTCTCACCTCACATAACAACATCTGGATTCTGTGAACTGATGCACACATTTGAAGCTTCCCTCCTTTATTGCTCTTTTATGCATGAATTTGGGAGTAAGGGTTTTGAAGAGTTTTTTCAATCTTATGGATGGGCAGTAGTATTATTGGTCATAATAATATTTTTTCTAAAAAATCAGTTTCAATGATGACAAGGGTGGTGGTTCCTTGAGCATCTGCTGGAAGATATGGGCTAATCCATGATTTGATACAATCCTTAAATTCTGGGTAAAGATTATTTACTCCATCCCTTTCACTGCCCATGTAAAGACAACCTCATGATTTCATGTTAGCTTTGGTATCAGGTATTACTGCTCCAGGCCTCCAGCCCTCACATCTACGCTTGACAATTTACTCTAGGTCACAACAAGATGAACCAACAAATAAGGGGAAGGCTTTTTGATAGTTTAAGTGTCATATTAAACTGCATAATGCAGCTATAGGATTTGGTTGCATACTTAATATGGGTCACAGAACTTACAAGGAGATAAGTGAGGTCTGATATTATAATGTTCAACATTGTAAAATGTAAGTCATTGATCTATACCATAATATTTGGCCAAGGATACAGATCATAAAAATGCACTCCATTTATACCCCATCAGTTTGAGTCTTTCTGCACATAATCATTAGCTAGATGTGTTGAATTATCATCATTAGAGACAACAAATATTCAAAGTTCAAACCCTGACTACTTGAATGGTTGAAAAGACATAGATTAAATGAAAATAAAGAAAAAATAGGCAAAAACTGAACAGGGTTGTCACAAAATTTCTGCAAATTTCTCTCACAAGGTCAAAGTCTGAAGTCAGCATTCACATATTAAGTAGATAAGCTAAAAAGAAAAGTAAAATACCGATATTTGGTCCCTTGGGATACAGCTGACGAACGCCCTGCTCTTCTAGACCTGGAAGCACATCATCCGTCTGCAGAATAGGTTAACAGCATAATGAATCATCATAATATGAACTTTTAATCCACTATATACGACATGCTATATGAATTACAGGTCGCCCTTGGATATGATCAGAACAAAGATTTTACTTAAAAGTACTATAAACAATCTCTTTTCATAGTTTCTTCCCATTTTTCCTAGGTCATCCTACATTTTATCCAGTGTAATGGGACATCTGAGAGTTTGCAATACATATAAGCAAACACTCTTAAACATAACATGCCTTATTTTTCTCATGCAGTAGTGCTACTTCTATATTTCAATCTTATGCAGCATTTACTAATGTTATTTATTCGAGTATGCCTGCACATCCATATAAACATTCTTATTTCTTTGGCGCCCATTTTCTATTCATGTTAATTGTTCATAACTCAGCAATTGGTCCAGAAAGCATTTGCTAAACTTGCATATCATAATGATGAACTTATCCATTTATTCTAACTTGATTGAAATGTGTAACATTGTATCAACTTCCCCATTCTCTTTAAGAAAACATCCTATAGTACATACTTGAACCTTTTACTTATTCAGGGTTTCTCATCCAATCTATATTATCCTATTATAATTCTCCATGCATAATTTTTTCTATTCTCCACGCATAATTTTATCCTATTATCCTATTATAATTTTTTCTATTCTATATTATCCTAGTAAAGCCCGTTAAATATAATGCTTCTTCCCAACTTCTAATTCAGCTTTAAGCCCTTCCTCCATCTTGGCCATCAAAACATTCTTTGCTTATAGTTGTGTTGTGAATAAATAAATCACATAATACAAACTATGTAAGAAGTAATCCACGCTATTCAAAATTAGGTAGATGAATTTTCATTGCAAGTGATGCGTACTCCGCGTCCTCTCCAAGGAAATCGTTACACTTAACACCTTGCGAAGCACAATGCGCACAACTCCAATTTTAAACGTGAATTGTCGCTCAAATTACAATTTCTGGGAGCAAAACCCATTATCCTCCTTTTAAAAATCCCTTTGCATTTACAAGTATTAGGCTTTGAGGGAATCTTCATCAATAACAAAACCTAGAGTAATTCGCGGACCTCTAGAACAGGCAGAATTGCCCATCTAATTGAACTAATTCATCAGCGTAGATGTCATGAAATTTTCTCATTACTGCTCCTACGAAAGTGCTATAAATAATAAGATACTAGAACAACAGGAGTGTCCATTTAGAAAGAAGTATACAACTCAACCGTTAACCATCATAATCACAGCGGACAAATATCAAACCCATACCGTATAATTGGCGCCGTAGAGAACATAGGGGCCTTGAATTGGTGGCGGTGGGGCAGGAGCAGAGTCGGGATCTTTGGAGTACTCCTTGTACAGCCTGTAGTACGGTGGAGGCGGCGGGTAAGTCGCAGTTGCCATTGGAAGAGAATGAAATCGAGAAATTGAGAAGAAAGGTGAATCTGCTGTCTATTGAAATCGCGATCCTTCGGTGGCTCTATGAATGCCGCGGAGACGGAGGCTGCGGATCTGGTTTTGTTGATCGGCGGGGTACCGACAATCGGGCACGGAGGGAGCGAGGAGGTTGAATTGAGTTTGAGCGCAGTGGACGGGAGATTATTAAGGGCCGTTTGGATTTTGCTCTAGATGGGCTTTTAAAATATTTTTAGGAGCCGCCCAAAATACAATGAGTTTTTTTTTTTTATATAAGTCAATTCAATGGCTCCAGAAATACAACAACCACACGAAAGTACAAACGAAGAACAAAAAAAGAAAGTAACACAGAGGGAGAAACGAAAAAAAAAAAGACAGGAAAAAAATAAACAGCAACACTACATTAGAAAAAAAAATAAATAAAAATAAAAAATTAGGCTAACAAAGCACCAAGGCATTCGTATTCAGGTCTCCCAAGACGAAATCCGGTGGGAACGCCCAAATGGTAAAGAAATCCTCCTTAGAAGCACCATATTTAACGAGACGATCAGTCATCCTATTCCCTTCCGACTGTGGTCCGAACAAGAAGATGACATCTGGACTATTCCGGACAATATCAACATGAATCCTTCTTGTAGTACCACCCATTATCCCACCAACATTCCACACAATAATTTTAAAGTCTGTAAAATCCATAAACATAATTTATAAAAGAAAGGAAATCACACCACGAACCCTATCAGCGGCTGAACACAGCCTTTTCGCTCGGTTCCCCTCCCCCTGGGTTAGCTTCTTCCATGGATTGATCAATCCCTTCCCTGGCCGGATTTTCTGGACCGTTACTTCCTCATTGTCGTTAACTGGAATTTCCTCCGAAAATACAATGAGTTTGAGAAGCGGAGATGTGTTTCTTCCAAAAATAAAAGTCAAAATTACAGTATTTATTAAAATATTAAAAAATTTAAAATATCCCACTAATTATCTATATATATAATTATTTATTTATTTATATACATAAATAAAAATATAAATATATTTACATAATATTTAATTTTAATATATTTATATTTAATTTATATTATGAATAATATTTTTAACATATTTATATAATGAAAAATAAATATATTATATAAACATACATTCGTATAATAAATATTATATATTTATATTTATATTTAGTTTTTAAATTACCAAGTTATACTCCCTCCATAATCTAAAAATATTAACATTCATTATTTTCACGCAATTCAATATAAATTTCTAATGATTAACATTTCAAATTATATAAAAATAAAAATTATAAGAATTTAATATTCTAAAACTATATAGTTTTATGTAGCAAAAATTAATATTCTAAAAATTTAATATTCTCAAGTTGTAGCAATTTTTTTTTCTTTTAGTATATGTGATTAGACGAATCTAACATCTCATTTGTCTATGTTTTATGTAAATATGTGAAAAAGTCGAATTAAACTTACTCAATTAATAGTGTTTACTATGTAAATGTTAAAAATTTTAGATTATAGAGGGAGTACTATTATTTACACCATAAACAAATAGCATGTACTTTTTTGTAGTTTATACATTTCAAAAGCACTTTTCACTTTTACACATCCAAACAAACTTAAAATAAAAATAAAAAAAACAAAAAACAAAAAACAAAACAAAAAAAATGTTTTTCAAAAATTACATCCAAATACAAAAGTTATCTGCTTCTACTTTTGACTTATACTTCTGCTTCTGATTTTGGCTACTATTTTTTTCAAAAGCACATCCAAACAGGTCGTAAAGCGATTTATATCTTGGCAGCACAAAAGTTAGGGCACCCATTCATGTAGTAAAATACTAAATATATCCTTAATAGCATGAGTCATTGTGTTGTTGACACCATTGAATTTGTTGGAGGCACCCACGTTACAACTGCAAAACCTTGCAATATTGAAGGCACAAAAAAGGAAAGGAGTAATGTTGAGGGCACGAATGACTATTTCTTCATCTTCTTCTCCAAACTAATACCCCAACACTATTAGAAGCCTAATCCAAAATGAAAAATGATAGATAACAACCGAGAATTAAGAGAACACGGTAAGAGACGATTCCCAATGAATAATGGTGAAGAAAGTAAGATTTTACGATGATTTAGGTAAATCGCATTCATGTTTCAAGTTTTCTGGTTAATTTCGTGATTACTTGGAAACAGCCACTAGTGGCCTTCTGCAATATGGGATTTCGGTCACCTGTGGCCAAAACTGGTAGTTATTTTCAGCTCATGACGACTGAAAATGAAAAAAAAAATCCTCATTTTAAAGATTACAGGAAACGATCAGAAGTGGCCGATCCCATATGAATGATTTCGGCCATTAATGGCCGAAATTGCCCTCAATTTTTTGGCCAATAGTGATTGTTTGTTGTGTTCCCAAGGTCAACAATGCTTATCCGACTCCGGCAACCATCCCTATGAAACACACCACAATCCATGATAATGTTCACCAACAAAATGCCCTACATATTCACAAATGAATTCACGACTTAAACATTAAAACTATCTTTAAAAAATTCAAATCCAAACATAAACTCTAGCCAACAATTTTTGAATGAAAATACTTAACTCTTGAAGAACCGAAATACTACCTCCGCCACATGCTGAGCCACCGCCACGGCATCACCAAGGACCTGCTCCAGACATCCTTCAATTTAGCGGTGGTGGATGGAGTGTCGGGTTTGGGAGAGATGTTTGGGTGCCATTGGAGTGTTTGTTTCAAGAAATAGGTGGTAATGAATTGATTTTTAAGTGGTGTCATTCACACATGGGGTGGTGCCCTCAATATATATATTTTTTACTCATTTAAATTTAAAATGGATATATTTCAACCAGGTGCCCCTAACATTCTTACAATTTTAATATTTTAGATTTGGGTATCTCCAATATTGGTTTTTTATATATATTTTTTTGTGTGTGCATATATCTGTGTCCTTATATTATATCTTCCGCACTTGGGCCTACTCACCATATTTAAAGACAAAAAAATTTAAAAATAAATAAATGAATAAATTATTCCATACATTTAACAAAATTCATTTGTTCGATTTGATTGGGTTATCAAATACTTACAAAATCTAGGTTAACTGAACAATGCTGACCCTTTCTAGTTTGGGTTTAATTTGTTTTCATTTATGCACTTAATTGTTAAATAGTATTAACCTAAAGGCTAATTCTTTTTGATAACTGAAACAAATCGAAAATTTCGATCAACCGAAAAAACTACTTCCTCCATCTTATGTATTGTGATTTGTGTCATGTTTTACCTTTTTAAGCTATTCATTATTTAACATTGATTTAATTTTGTTTCAAATATATATTTTTACATAATTTTTGTTGTATATATTTTGAAAGATTAACGGTTGAAAATGTGTATTTGATTATGTATAAATGTCAAATATAACAAATTAAATAGGACGAGTAAATACTATTTATTTATAAGAGAATCGAAAGCAATAACCCTAAATTTGAGAATGTTTGTCCTTCCATTTAGTTTTATTTTATTATGATATTTTCTCCTGATAGTCCTGTGAAACTAAAACCAGCAACTTGAAAACATTGAGCAGGCTCCCTCCCTGTTCCTAAAATAATTTTTTTCATCAAAATGGGAGAAGGGAAACAAGAGGGGAAAAAACCGGTGAAACAACCGCAAACGACACCGCCGCCCTTTAGGCGCACATCCTTTTCCCAGCGCAAGCCTCCACCACCATGGTCGGCCGGCCCAGGCCCTTCCCTTGGCGACGGTCCAGCTTCGACAAAGCAACCACCATGGCTGCTGCATGAAATACGGGAGAAGAGAAATGAGGAAGAAAAATAAACTTTAATTTGCCAACAAGACTTCCACTGTCAAATTGGTGCGCCCCAATTTAATATGTCTGGCCACATTTATTATGGTAGGTGAGATGGTAGCTGAATTTGTGAAACAATTGCCTAAACATGCCTATACTGTGTAAATGTCGTCTCAATTCTGTTCATTTCTTTGCTGAAGTGTAGGCTATTAATTGCTATAAATACCTGCTCCCTTCCATTTGAAAATCACCCTCAGCAGCAAAGCAAAAGCCAAATTTCAAGGCAGTGCCTTGAACTCCTTGTGAGAGAGAGAGTCTAGTTTTAAGTTTTTGTAAGTCTTCCTTGTCAAGTGGGTTTTGTATGTCAAAAAATTATTTCCTAAACTCTTTTTGTATTATTTCTTCCTTCACAATGAAATAATAATTCGGTGGGGCCCGGATGACTAGGCAATTTGTGTCGAACTTCGTTAAATCTTTGTGTTCCTTTATTATTTAATTAATAACTGTATTATTCAGGTATAATTTTGGTGGAAACTAACCCGATTTCCACAACAGTTGGTATCAGAGCTTTGGTTGCATAGTGTGCTCTATGGTCGCAGCTAAGCAGATCTTCCACATCAGAAACACATCTCGGTTGAGCTATCCTTTATGAGCTATTAATTAAACTTTGAAGCAGAAAAGGCGAAAAGGTCCGATGTAACGTCAACTTCATGTTCGGCGCCGTTGGTGACATCATCATCACGGATGATGGTTTCAAATGCCAAATTTGACGTTGAAAAGTTCAACTGTACCAATAATTTTGGTATGTGACAATGCGAGGTGTTGGACATCTTGTACCAGCAGGAGCTAGATGGGGCGCTTGAAGAAAACAAACTAGATGATGATGATGATAAAGAATGGACGAGAATCAACTACGTTGCGTGTGGTACAATTCGGCTATGTCTCTCCAAGGAGCAGAAGTATCCGTTCATGAGAGATATGATGCTGCACAAATTGTGGAAAGAACTGGAGGATAAATTCATGAAAAAGAGCACGGAGAACAAGCTCTACATGAAGATGAAGTTGTAACGACTCCAGTATTTGCCCGGTACCACAATGAATGAACACATAACGAGATTCGATTCTTTGGTCACCGATCTATTGAATCTCGACGAGAAGATAGATGATGTTGACAATGCGCTGATACTGTTAGCTTCTCCCCCCGATGAATACAAGCATATAATTGTCAGTATGCTGACTGGAAAAGAAACAATTTCTTTCAAAGAAGTTACCACATCCTTGTATTCTAACGAGATCAGGAAGAAAGATAAGTTAGAACACATGAGTTCGACTAATGAAGCCTATATCGTTCGGGGTCGTAGCCAAAAGTACAAGTCGGGTAGAAGAGGCAGATCCCAGTCAGGAAGCAGAGTGGCAAAAGACGAATGTATCTTTTGTCACGAGAAAGGACACTAGAAGAAAGATTGTCCCAAGCTGCAAAAGAAAAAGGGGAAAGTGGTTGCAGAGGATTGTGTTGCGGATAGTGATGAGACAGAGTATTCTTTAGCTTGTGCCTCATCGATCACTTGCACTGACGAATGGTTGCTAGACTCAGGATGCTCATTCCACATGTGTTCCAGGAAGGAATTTGTCAACTTTGAAAAAGTTGAAGGTGGAGTTGTCTACTTAGCCGATAACGAACCTTGCCAGATAGTTGGAGTTGGCTCAGTAGATCTGAAAAATCACGATGGAACAACCAAGGTGCTGACGGAAGTTCGGTACATATCGAAATTTGCCAAGAACCTTATATCAGTGGGAGCCTTGGACATCAAAGGTCACTCCATCAACATTCAGAATGGGATTATGAAAGTGATCTCGGGAGCACTTGTCATTATGAGAGGTATAAGGAAAAATAACTTATACCACTTTCAAGGCAATACAGTGGTTGGTACTGCAGAAGCAGTATCAGAAGCAGACAAGGAAGAGGAGATGATCAAGCTATGGCATATGAGGCTTGGATATGCTGGGGAAAAATCCTTGCAGACTCTGGCAAAGCAAGGATTATTAAAGGGTGCAGAGACTTGCAAACTTGAATTTTACGAGCAGTGTGTTCTGGAAAAGCAAACGCGGGTGAAGTTCGGAGCAACAATCCATAACACTAAAGGCATTATAGATTACATTCACTCAGATGTGTGGGGACCTACCAAGACGGCTTCTGTGGGAGGAAACCATTATTTTATAACGTTTGTTGATAACTTTTCCTGGAGAGTATGGGTGTATCCCATGTGAACAAAAAATGAAGCATTTGAGAAATTCCTCGCTTGGAAGAAAACGGTGGAGAACCAGACCGGGAGGAAGATTAAAGTGCTTTGATCTGATAACGACACATAATATCGAAATGACTCTTTTTTCGATTTTTGCAAGAATGAAGGTATTTCCCAACATTTCACTGTGCGGGACACGCTACAACAGAATGGGGTGGTTGAATGGATGAACCGAACCTTGTTGGAGAAATTTCGGTGTATGTTGTCCAATGCTAATTTGGGCAAGCGGTTCTGGGCTGAAGCAGTGACGTATGCGAGCCATCTAATGAATTGACTACTATCAACTGCACTTAAAGGCAAAACTACAAATGATTATGATTCTTTGCGTGTGTTCGGTTCCGCTGCATATTATCACGTGAAAGAATCAAAGCTGGATCCGAGGGCAAGAAAAGCTGTTTTTGTAGGGATATCTTCTGGAGTAAAAGGATATCGCCTATGGTGCCCGGAGATGAAAAATGTGATCTTTAGCAAGGATGTTACGTTCGACGAATGATAATGTTGAATAAAGTAGCCCAACAACGGAAGGATAATACTCCTCAGCAGGTGGAGCATTATTCTCAACAGGTGGAGTTTCAGACATCTACAACTAGAGAGGTAGATGGTCAACCAATAGAAGATGATGGTTCAAGTACCGAAGAAGAGCCAGAGAAAGTGAGGTTTTAATCCAAGAACCTCATGAGCAACAAGATTTACCCACTGCAATTAGGAGGCCAAGAAGAGAAATTCGAAGACCTGCTCGATTCGAAAGTATGTTGGCCTATGCACTTCCTGTTATTGAAGAAGGTATACCACAATTTATGATTGGCCAGAAGTACACCAGGAGCAGTTTTGATCATTGTGTATATTTCTGTAAGCTACATGATGGATCTTTTATTTATCTTCTTCTATATGTAGATGACATGTTAATTGCTTCGAAATATAGAGTAGAGAAACAGGTTGAAGTCCCAACTCAGCAAGGAGTTCGAAATGAAAGATCTTGGTGAAGCAAAGAAAATTCTCGGTGTGCAAATAACGATAGACAGGAAGGGGGGATCTCTGTGTTTGACCCAGAAGCAATATTTGAAAAAAGTATTGCAGCGGTTTGGCATGACAAACAAAACCAAACCTGTAAGTACACTGTTTGCTCCTTATTTCAAACTTAGTGCTTCACATTGCCCGAAGACGAAAGAGGAACGAGAATACATGTCAAACGTACCTTATTCAAATGCGGTGGGTAGCTTGACGTATGCAATGGTGTGTATAGGACCTGAAATTTCACATGCAGTTGGAGTTGTGAGCAGGTACATGCATGATTCGGGCAAAGATCATTGGCACACTGTGAAATAGATTCTAAGGTATATCTAGAAAACCTTAGAACTGGTCAGCATATAGTTGGGTACTGTGATTCAGACTATGCAGGAGATCTGGATAAACATCGATCAACTACTGGATACATATTTACTCTTGCAAACACCCAGTTAGTTGGAAGTCTACCTTACAGTCAACCGTTGCTTTGTCAACAACGGAGGCAGAATACATGGCCATCACTGAAGCTGTAAAGGAAGCCATTTGGTTACAGGGATTGTTGGATGACTTGGGAGTTGGTCAGAAACATGTAATAGTTTTTGTGACAGTCAAAGCGTCATTCATCTAGCAAAGAACCAGGTGTATCATGCTAGAACCAAGCATATCGTTGTACGATACCATTTTGTGCGGGAAATAATTGAAGAAGGTGGAGTCAAGGTACAAAAGATCAAGATCACCGAGAATCCTGCAGATATGTTGACGAAGGCTGTAACAGGTATCAAGTTCGAACATTGTTTGAACTTATAAATGTCTCAAGAGTTTGAAGTTGGCTCTGAAAAGCGCATTTGGAGGTCCTGCCGAATTTCATGGTGAGAGAACCTTGGAGAAGATATTGTGATTGGAATTTGGGACGAACCAAGGTGGAGATTTGTCAAATTGGTTCGCCCCAATTTAATATGTCAGGCCACATTTATTATGGTAGGTGAGATAGTAGCTGAATTTGTTGAAAACAATTGCCTAAATGTGCCTATACAGTGTAAATGCCGTCTTAATTCTGTTCATTTCTCTGCTGAAGTGTAGGCTACTAATTGCTATAAATACTTGCTCCCTTCCATTTGAAAAATAACCCTCAACAGCAAAGCAAAAGCCAAATTTCAAGGCAGTGCCTTGAAATCCTTATGTGTGTGTGTGTGTGTGTGTGTGAGAGAGAGAGAGAGAGAGAGAGAGAGAGAGAGTCTAGTTTTAGGCTTTTGTAAGTCTTCCTAGTCGAGTGGGTTTTATGTATCAGAAAATTAGTTCCAAAACTCTTTTTCCCTCATAATGAGATAATAATTCGGTGGGGCCCGGAGGATGTAGGCAAATTTATATCGAACCTCGTTAAATTTGTGTTCTCTTTATTGTTTTGATTAATAGCTCTATTATTCGGGTATAATTTTGGTGGAAA
The DNA here is from genome assembly GCA_030278955.1 of Hygrophila difformis. Lineage (NCBI taxonomy): Eukaryota > Viridiplantae > Streptophyta > Magnoliopsida > Lamiales > Acanthaceae > Hygrophila > Hygrophila difformis. The sequence continues at coordinate 22,832,434 of JAOANR010000009.1, forward strand.
CTAACCCGATTTCCACAACATCCAAAACTCCGACAACAGTGGCCTCTTCCTCCTCCTTGGAACTTCCCCTAATATGAGATTCTATTTTTTTTTTTTCCTTTGACTCACATATAGTCACACAGACGTACGGGCTTTCTCAATTTCTCAAGATTCAAGAAGTAAACTGGGTATGAGAATGGGTATAAATATGGATTGTCACTTTTTCTTAATTCTTACTCCCTCCGTCCCACCCCAAGTGTCCTGTTACTGTTGGGCACGGGAATTAAGGTAGAGTTGGTTTGTGAGTATATAGTGGGGTCCACATAGTTGTTGGAGGGGAAAATTATTTATATTTATAGAAAGAAGACATTTGTAATGGGACATCCAAAAATAGTAAGTAAGACATTTGGAGTGGGACGGAGGGAGTATTTTATTATAGACTATTATTGACAAAGAAGAAGTTTTGTTTTCCTTTAATTTTCCACACATATAGAGATCACGAACGTCGTTTGATGTACTCGTGTAAACCATTAATTATAGTAGTAACAACATTCACAAGCTAAAGAGTTGTGGAGTGATTTAACAACACAGTTCAATGTATATCATATATATATAAATGCCACTTTGGTATGAATAGGACTATTTGCTTTCGTCGAAATTACGAGGAATGCCATGGACTTCGTCATGGTAAAGTGCCATAAACCCGATTTGAAGAAACGGATCCATCTCGCTCAATTTACTCCGCCCTTCGCCGCTGCGCCCACCGCCGCTGTGCATCTGCAATCGCCGCCGAGCTCGCCCGCCGAGGTCTCGCCTGGCAATTTCCCGTCCTCCTCTCGCCAATCCTCATTCCACGCGTTCAAGTTTGCCTCGAATCGGCCGCTCCGCACCGCTCGTCATCGCGTCCGCCCCCGCGCCCGCCGTTCCTCTGGAGTGGTCACCGGCATCGCTCGCGGGGAACACGCCCGGCCATTTTCCGTCCTCCTCTCGTTGTTCCTCATCCCGCGGTGCTTGAATTTTGCCTCAAATCGGCGGCTCCGCTTCGCCCGTCTCGATTTCCCGCTCGCCTCCCTTCGTCTTGTCCGGAACAACAGGTAACACCTCTTCCTTTCAATTCCCCTTTCTTCGAGCGCCTCAATTGCTCTTTCTTCGTGATATGGTTCGATTTGCCTAATGTCTTTGAAATGTTCTCCCCCCTGTTAATATTGTTCGGTGGCCGTAATGTGAATCGATGCCCCTGATTCCTGGAACCCTAATGTGTTTCAATTGCCCTTATTCGCCTGTGTAAATTTCCCTTTTATTGGTCATTGTATATTTCGTTTTGTGTTCCTCTCTGTGTATTTGCCTATGCATCGATGCTACTTTTGACCATTCTTTATACTCCAGAAATGAGATAACTTTCGCACAACTTATCTCATAGTGTGCAGGTTCTCAGTTCAACTGCAAAAATTGAAGTTGTGCGGAGGTATAATGGCGTCAGGCTGTGTCCTTGAAATGAATTCCAAATTTTATTAATTCTGGGGTATAAAGAATGGTTTAATTGATTGCGCTTTAGGGGTTTCAGGAACTATTGAGATTGAAATTGTGGTTTGTTATATGTGGCTTTGACTTCTATCTTGGACAATTTACATATGATTGGCCTTTGGATGGACGAAACCGAATTCCTTGCAGCACTTTTTGTTGTGTGTTTATCTTAAGTAGTTATTCATTTTGTTGTGTGTTTACTCCCTCTTTGTTAATGCATGCACTGATTCATGTGTTTAATGACATCTTCTTAGGTGTGATGATGAACTTAGGAGAACATTAAGTTGGGCCGTGCATATGAGAAAAGAATGCACGGCATGGATGGAGATGGCAGCCGTATGGATGGGAGGAAGCAGAAGATATCACCCGGGCAATATGTCTCATCAGGAGAATTCTCAGGCATATCAATCTAGATGCCCAAACATCAACCTGATTCAGTGTATTTGGATCCACAATGCGAAGATGCAGCAAATCTGCACAAGATGAAAAAGGAACAGATTTAGGTGTGTTTTTATTCTCAAATGAAATTTTGCTTCAATGGGATGTACGCCTGTAGTTGCTTTTGTTTAATTCGTCATTTGCATTATCGTTGCATTGTGAATGGACTTGGATTACATTTGAGGAAAACCTTAATATTTTGGCAGGTCAGATTATGGCCTCCCCGAGATTACATTTATCTCACCTTCTCGAGGGTAATGGACTTTGATTTTCACATAAAGTTTGCAAGTATGACTTCTATTTGGTTTTCAGTTTGAAGTTTATTTATTTATTTTTATTTTTTATGTTTACTACATTGGAATCATTGTTAGCTAATTATTCATTGTTTTAGCTAATTTGGAAATTTGTGGTTATCACTACCTCCTCACTCCAATCTATATCTTTTTTTTGCCACTGGAACTCTTACTAAGAGCTTTAGATGTTTTGCAGTTATGGAGATCGTGAGGCAACTGATAATGCTGCTAGATTCCATGAATGGTTCATTTAGATCAGTCACCTGATTTTATTGGGTTTTTGCTTACATTGTTGAGCTTTAGTTTGACAGCACTATGGGATGTGTGACAGGGGAACGAGAAAGAATTTTGGCTCCAGAAATATGGAGTATTTGGCCTGGGTACATTTCAACAAGGTATGCTTGTCAATACTGCACTCTTACAGGCGATGATTTATGTTCAATATTTTTGGGAATAACATCCATAATGTTTTCTTCAAATTGTTGAGGTTTTTGGGGCAGAATTTGTGATGGACTTTTTATTGGCTCTGTCATTGGCACGCGTGTCATTTGTGCTATATGGTGTTTTTCTTCAAGCGGCTTGATTTTGATATTAAATGTTGGTTTTCTTATGGAATTCCGATGTTTGAGATAAAATGTTGAATTGCTCTGAGATTTACTGGTCGATGTGGAATTTTGATTAGGTAAGGCCTATGGTTGTGTGGGTAAAGATTTTATGGGTTTAATTTGGATGGGCAGGTGAAGGCGACTTTTTCCCCGGTAATAACAATTGTGATGCTTGGATTGCCTATTTATTTTTATTTTGGTTAGTTTTTAGTTTTTCTGGGAAATGATCATGGTTGTGCATTGAATGTGGCCTGAGCTTTCCATTGATCATCACTTTATGTATTTTTTGTGCTATTGTCTGCATTTTGGATTATCATCTGCTGGTTGGAATTCGATGGTTTAAGTTTGTTAGATAACTGTTTTAAATTTATGAATTTATATAGGTGACCATGAGTGATGGAGATAAAACTTGCCCCCTGTGTGCTGGAGGAGATGGATTTGACTTGTCAACAGTTGAAGCCTTGCAAGTGCCGCTATGAGGTATTAATGATTTAATTCATTTTGCAATGCTCAAGTCCTTTTGTAATTGCTGAGTGGTAACATAGAAGATGCTCTTGAGTTACTCCATATGTTATTTTTTTGTTTTGTTCTGAATCCTGCATTGTCATGGGCTTGTTTAGTGTTAGTTTAATTGGGATTGTTAGAATCTTCTGTTATTTAATGTGAAAAGGGTGGACACACGACTCTCTCGATTCGCACGAATACATTTACATAAAACTATATGAAAATAGAGCGCCCAACACTGTACAATTGAAATACACAATTGATAGACGACGTGGTTAGAGGAAGGATTGGTCGATAAAGAAGTATGGAGGTTCAAACAAATTTCTACGTCATATGGTCCTCGACAAAATGGAATTTTGTGGCACGCATAAAAAAGTGATCAATTAAGGACGTTCGTTCATCTTCTGTATATAATGCAGGTGTGGCTGCTATGTATGGCATTTTAAGTTTCATTATTTCTTTAATTAGCTAAAATTAATTTAGTAGTTCAGTTTTCTTCGTCTTGTTAGAATTCTCGAAAATCCACTGTCAAAACGGCTTAAGTCCAGGGCTTTATGTTGGATTATCTTGGTTCCAATATCTGCCTTTCTACCATTACATTTTAAGGTCTGCATTGTAACTCGACAGCTCACGTGTATTGTCCTACTGATTTTCTATATTTTAGCTTTTGTTTGATTTATGTGCGACTTCATGCTTTCGATCTAACCGCATTAATTTAGTTCGCCCTGCGTAACTGTAAATACTTTGAAATGAATGCAAGAGCATAACACTATAATGAGTAGGAAACACAAACTTGCACCAATACAAATATAAGGAAGCCATGCCATGGCCATAATACATGCCCTTGCAAATATTAACTTTAATTCTATCAAGAATGACACTAGAAGATAATAACAATGCAACCCTTGGTCTTTTAGTTTTGTCGACTTGCTATTCTGTTATATGTTTTTTTTCTTTTTACTTAAAAGCAGGAAATATAAATTGTATAATATGCAACTTATAACCCCCTACACTTACTCACTTAAACTATTCAAATTGCTTACTATCTCATAACATCATTATTTTTAGCATTCATTCTAGGCGCGGGGCATCGCCCGTACCGCACGTAACATCATGATTTTGTTCAGCGTTACAAGTGGTCATTGAATTATTCTGATGTAATGTCAAGTTTTCATATATTCGTTATCACTTTGAGAGTTCTTGCTTTGATCTATGTTGCTAACCTTCATATGGAATACCTGCAGGCTGCAGGTAACTTTTTCCAGGTATTACAAGTGGATTTTGGAACTGAACTTCCGTGACTTGAACAAAGGTGTTCGTGGGAATCAGGTTTTTATTACCTGTTTTTTGAGTTGTTGCATGAAAATTTAACACTCACACTTGCTATGGATTTATTTTCTTTGCTCTTTCTACACCATGTTGAGAGGGAATGGGTATGTTGTGTATGTGCTTTCTAAGTTACGCATGTTTGTGTCTGGTTTAATATATGTGGCTTTATGAGGAGCTTGTTTGTACTTTTGCAAGAAGATTAGGGATTGATGAGCTTTTGATGAAAAATGAAAACCTCAATAGCTCTTTGGAAAGTTTTTCCAATGGTAGTAAATTATGAAAGAGAATACTTTGTAGGGATGAGTTTGAGGTGGTCTTGGAGATTCTTTTGATTTTGATGCATTTCACTCGGAATTTGATAAATAAATGATTAAATAACTGATTTGTGTATTTACCAATTACCATGTTGTTCAGACTAATTATGTGACGTCAATTCAAATGTTGTTTCAAATTAGTCAGACTAATTATGTGACATCAATCCAAAAGTTGTTTCAAATTAGTTACTTGGACACTTCATGTGATTTATTTTATGTATGTTGTTTTAGTAATTGAATAGGAAACAATTATATACAGGTTTCTGTGCTTCTTTTGACTTTGTATTTTAATTATTCTGTGACTACCTCATTTAAAGCTTTCAATTAGGATGCATGTACAATAAAGTATGACGAGATAAGACTCATCACTAAAAAGTAATGAGTGGCTAGATTTGTTGGTGATGGTGCCTGCTATCTCGTCTTATATGTTGACATGTGCTTGTATTACAGAATACAAATTATTTTGTTCGATTACATTTTGTATATCGGGTACACTCTAGCTGTGCTTCATAGTAAGTTCTTTCCGAGGATAAAATTTGATTTTATGCATGATGAACCTTTTGACTTGGTTCAAGGACTTTGCATGAGCTGTTAGACTGACTGTGATGTATTGTTATTCCCTAATATTTTCAAACTGTGATGCGCATTAGTTGTGAATGAAGTTTTTGACTTGGTTCAGGGACATTGGAAATGGATGTCTTGTATTGTTATGCCTTTGTCTTCAAACCGTCAATCATGATATTCATTTCTTTTTATTATATGTTTCTTGTGTGTCAGATGCATTGTGAATGATGTAAGGAGAGATTTCTTGGTTATGGAAAGCAATGGGATGGGATAGGACCTCAAACAATTATAGGAAAAGACACCCTATGAAGGTGCAGCTGCTACTGTGGAAGAATACAGTTTCCCATAACTGCAGATGAACTTCTATCAGATATTAAGGTATTGAAACTGTGTAAATAAATAAATTTGTTTCTAGAATGGTTACAATGAGAAAATTTCCATTTGCAGGTTATTATTTCTATTGCTCTTATTCTAGGTGATAGCCTCAACAATTTTCTCAAGACACTATTGTTTATTGCTGGAAGCATGCATGTTTCTTACAATAGGAAGGAGCTTAAAGCAGGTGATTGAATAGCCCACTTACGTTTTTGTTAAATAAAATCTGTACAAGCATTCTGTCTATGATCTTGCTCATTGTACAATTTCTTGCTGTTTCAGAAAATGGAACCAAGTTTGGATTAAATATTCATCAAAGAGAGTATTCCTTTGTGGGTAGCATGCGCTGCCTATTTTTTTCTCAATAATTTCCATATTTGTCATCCCAATCATGTTTCCTGAACTGAAGTGGTACTATGTGCTGATTGCTCCGTCTCTAAGCTTCTGCAACACATATGGCGCTGGTGACGGCTCTATCATTTATATCATCTCAACATCCCTGAGATCAATGTTCATTAGCCAGGGAATCGGCACTGCCATTCGCTGCATAGTGGCGGGTGGCGGCTCTATCATTTTTCCTCTTACATGACCTTGAATATTGGGAATCCAGACAACGACTATAAAGCAAATGTGAGCTCATGAACCTTCGCTATTGGGATTGTATTTTTGCTTATGAATTGATTTTGGTGATTTATGCCTTAATTATTCATTTTCTTTGTGTACAGTAATTCTGTTTATCTCAGTGTCAGGTTTAACCTTCAATTTTTGTGTTTTTGGTTTGTTGCTGGTTCTTCTTCGGGATTTTCTGTGTTGCTTTACGCGGCTGTCTTGTTTGGTTCAATTTGTGCAGGCTTTATCGAAAACACTCACAGGGGATGAACTTTTCTACCTAAAGGAGCAATTTACGCTGTTGGAACCAAACAAAAATGGTTGTATCAGTCTAGATAGCATCAGAGTGGTTCGTAGTTCGCTGACTTTTTGGCTCTATGTTTGTTTGAATTTATATCACACTGACATTCTGTTCCTTAATCAGGCCTTGAAGAAATATGCAACGAATGCGATGAATGAGTCTCGGATTTTTTATTTTCTTGCTTCAGTGCGCCTTTTAACTCAACTTGTTTACCTTTTTTTTTCCTTCGAGGACTTGGGGGCCGAGGACTCAACTTTATTTACTTTAGTTATTTTATTTCTTTGTATTATTGAACTAATCCTCCATTTTTGACTGCAATAGCTTAATGCGCTACAATATAGACGGATGGATTTTTAAGAATTTTGTGTTGCCACATTAAGTGTCTATTTGTTGGAAGCTCTCGATCCATTGGAGCAACATGCCCGTTGTGCCTATGAACTCTTCGAGAAAGATGGGAACCGGACCCTCATGATTGAGGAATTAGCTTCGGTAATACATTTTGCTTAATTTGTTTTTCTTTTCTTTTTTATGCTTTAACCACTATTTTTACGAAGCTCTTTTGACCTTAAGACCCAAAAAGTACATATTATGTCACAATTTTTGTCATTTCTTGTTTTAGAAACTTGGGCTCAGCCCTTCTGTACCTGTTCACGCTGTTCTTCATGACTGGATTAGACACACTGATGGAAAGTTAAGCTTCCTCGGTTTTATCAAGCTATGTCATGGTACTTCTAACAGATCCCTCGCCAAGACTCTTTGAGGCATTAAATGTGCAATACTACCAACTCCCAAAAAAAATATAATAAAACAAAATAAAAAAGCACTCACCAAATCACCTTTGTTGTAGAAATCACCAAATCACCTTTATTGAAAACTCCCATTAATGATTCTATATATTCAATAATTCTTTTTTCATTTTACTATGTTGAATGATGAAAGTTGTTGAGTCTTCTATTCTTTTCATTTGTCCTTCTTTTTCATCTTTTTTGGTTGAATCTTGTTTGGAGTATTTGAATGTCTACCAACTTATGCTTAATGCTTGATTGCATTTACAATTCTCCAACATTTAATGCTTGATTGCTACTGAAAAGATGTAAATGCTCGATGCATTTATATCTTAAATTAGGTTAGATGACATATATTGTCCTACACATTAACCAGCAATCCAATGGTTTGATGACAGATATGATCCTGCACAATCCAATAGTTTGTATAAAGATGATATCTGAACTTGGTTTGGTTATTGGTGATTGGGAACTTGGTGATAGATATCTATTTAGACTTGTTAGCAATTCTCTTGTGGATTGTAGTGGAAATGTGTTAAGCAGCCATCAATAACTGGTAAGTTTCCTTTGTTCAGAGATCTAAATCCTTCTATCCTTCAGGTTTAACTTTTAATAGGCCTGATTCTTTTGGTTCTGTTTATTTACCGCATATCGCAGCTAGCAGTCATGCAGGTGTTGGAATTTATTCACCGACTGTATCCTCTTCCGTATCCTTAATTGAAAGTATTTTTTTCCCTGCCTCATTCTCGTGGTTTACTTCCTCTGGTTTGATAACCATTTCTCTTTAAGTTGATGACAAGCCTATATTAGTTCTTTACACAGCGTTTGTTATGTTATGTTATGTTATGTTATATTAGTTCTTTGCACAGTGTGTGTGTATTTTCCCACCCATATGCATATATACTCATGATATCTAGATTGGAGTCTTAATTTGCACAGCACCACATTTGAAAGATTTCGCTCATAGTTAATTTATACTACCTCCCTTCCTTTTTATACTTAAACTTTTGTGCATTGGAAGATACTTTGTTTTGATGTATGCTGCCTTATGAAGTAATTAGTTGAGGTGTGGCTGTTACTGATCGATAAACAATGTATTATAGATCTGTGATATACTCTGGTGTTGATTGTGTTGGGCAATATTGGGTTGCTTTCCCTGGTGGTGTCTGTTGCCTTTTTCCAGCTGGTTGTTCCTGCTTCTGAAGTGCTCCATCCTTTGCTTCAGTTCATGTCATTTGCAGATGGGGAGTTTTAATGGTGAGGAAGACGTGTCTTGTAGAGATGGAGAAGAGGGAATGGTGGTGCCTTGTTAGACTACTATCTTACTCACTGTGAGTGTTATAATCTTTAATTGGGCAGACAGCTTATGCGTTTTGTTAAATTAGGTTAGATGCATTTACAATTCTATTATAATTGTAAATGATTTATAATTGGATTGCTACTGAAGAGATGTATTATAAATCTTTAATGCTTGATGCATTTACATCTAACCAAAATGCTTGATGCATCAAGATGTAAATGCTTGATTGCTACTGAAAAGATGTAAATGCTTAATGCTTAATGCTTATGGCATAAGTTTCCAGCTTATGGCATTAAACTTATGCCATAAGCATTAAGCATTAACCATAGACTTCTACCAAGTAGTAATTTTGCTTAAATAGTCGTGCCTTGAAATTCTGATGAGAACTAAATATTTGGATTTCTTTGGAAAATGGAAACTTTGAGTTCTGGACTATTGTTGATCTTCTTTTCGTATTTTGCTTAATAACATGTTTGCCAAATTCCAGCAAAATCCAACATTCAAGTCGACTATCGTCCCGCGCGGCGTCCCGCGCGCACCGCGAGTTCTAGTATATATGTGTGTGTGTGTGTGTGTGTGTGTGTGTTCAAATAATCATATCATGCATTGTTTTGTACTTTTGTTTGCCATCAGATATTCCCTTTATTCTTATTAGGGTTTTCCTCAACCTTTATTACATTAACACAGCAGTCACAGACAACGAGGAAGGACGAGAAGACCAAATGCAGCAAGTTAGTGAATTAGGCCCTAGAAGAATCACAATATGCATGATCATCGGCACATAGATAAATTGTTAATACACTGCACGAACAAGTAAACCACTATAAAAATAAATAAGTAAATACACAAACCTTAACAGGCTAGGTGAGGAAGTATTAACTTTATATCTAATCTATATAATAAATCCTGAATACTTTTTGGCATGTACAGACTGTATTGTCCATATTAAATATACTTGATTCTTTTTAATTTTAAGGGTTATACAGTAATTATGCCTTAAGTTTCCACATAAATGCTGATTAATCATCAAGAAACGCACAGTCATCCAAAACAATTACACGTCAGCGCTGAATCATCCTACATGCCACGTGATCAATCTTTTAAATATTTTATATTTAGATAATAAATCTATTTGTTAGAATAAGAAAATCTTGAGAAAATCTTTCCATATATTAGAAAAATATATATAAATTAAAAATAAATTATAATGTATTTGATAATTATGACAAATTTAGTTAAACCAATATATTATAGATTCTTTAATTTAATAAGTAATATTTTTCAAATATATATTATATTATTTATATTAGAATTCAAGTCTAAAATATTAACCTAATCAATATAATAAAATAAAAAATGTGTTGTTTGGGTTTGAACACACCTTTGACGACACACATAGGTGTAAATATTTACCAAAAGAATAATAAAATAAAAAATTAATAATCCAAATATATATAGTTAATAAGAAATTATAATCCGTTATAAAAATTTAATCAAAATTCAATCCTTATTTTTTCTATAAGGTTTAAATTTTTAAATATATTTTTATCATAAAAATAATTTTAATAAAATAAAATAATATAAAGAAAAAAACATTGAAAAAATATTTTTTTCTTATGAACATAATTCAGAATTTTTCTTTATTTTTAGTTTCTCAAAATGGTCAAAGATTTTATTAGTCGATTTTGCAATGTCATTTGCTGATATATTGCCAAGAAAAAGATGAAAACTGAAGTATTAATTATATAACTATAGAACAGAGCCCTTCTGTGTATCGAAGTGTGCATAACATTAAAAACATGCATAATACTTTTAATGATGTGCCAAAAAATGTATTCGCTTATATATTATTACTAAGGAAAATAGGAAGACAATTGTTATATGATAGTTGAATAACTGCTAATTTTGTTGAAATTATAAGTATAAAAGTGGATACTTTTTTTTTATTGTAGTAACTTATTGTTCTGTACTAATTTTATATTCAATTATCAATCACACATTTTGGATTCATTCTCCAAGTTAAATCATCTTCATATTAAGATAAATGATGAATATAATTAAGTATGATAGTTTGAATTCATTCAATAACAACAAATATGATTGAGAATCATTGTGAAAGTGATTCATATACGGGACAGTTACAATATATAAGTAAATAAATAAATTAAATGCCATACATATTCTTATTGAATGTCAATATGACTATATACTAATTTCATACACAATCACCTCCACATAAATAGTTTTTATACTACAATATTTATATAATGATAGTATGGAATTAATTCTCTCCTATCATTTCTGTTCCTATTTGAATTTGATTGCTCATACCCCATTCAGTGTGATTGTACCAATTTCAGGTGATTGTTATTTTCTCATGATGCCCAAGAAATTTTTCTTTAGTAATAACATAATAATATTTTCTTCATATTTTATTGTATACTTTGTCTTATTCATGTTGTGTGGGGTAATGAGTTATGAGGTTTAGTTTTACAATTAGTTGGTCTTGGTCGTCTTTGAATACAAGTTAGTTGTTTGCTTTTTTCTTCCCTTTCTTTTGATCATATTTATTGGCAATTTTTTAGGTTAGTGGCTGTATATGAATGTGGGAGCTTGAAAACAAACAAAAAAATTGCTAGCCTGAGAAAGTGATCTCATAGAAAATTTAATGTTATGAAACTAATTGTATAGAATGATGAACAATTATATAATAGGAATAACCTGATGATTACCACCAGTATATATAGGTTCTAGTCAGTGGCGGATCCAGAAACTTTTATTTGGTAGGTCAAAAATTATAAAGAGTGATCAACTAACATTAGGAAAAATATGTATTTAATTAAAATTTTGTTACATTTTAAAAACTTAAAAAAATGGGTATACTTAAAAAATTCATAGACTTAACGTAGAGTTTGCTGACTTTTTATATTATACAGAATCTATAGAATCCATTAAAATTGATGGAGTCTAAGTCATTAGGGTGTTGAATACTTAAATATTATTAAGACTTTAAAATTTGTAAATATCTCAAAAAAATTTAAAGACTTGGCTCTTTATTTTTGGTAAATATTGATGTCGACAAAGGTGCGTGAGAACCCAAAAAATACAAATTAGAAAGAGGGATAAAGAGGAAGGATAGGAAGCCGGGTGAGAATCAAACCCGCAACCATAAAATAGGAAGTGGGAGACATGATCATTATATCAAGTCTCATTCTCCTCTTTATTGAATAGATCTCCGTTGGAGTTATGAAACCCTTAAAATTTACATACATTTATAATAAAAACAACCAACATGCTATTACATTCCAACTCAAATTACTCAACACTTATCGTAAAATTACCACAAAATTCCTAATTATATCAAAATATTAGTACTAATATTTTATTTTTTTTATTTTTTTGGTGGGTCAATTACCTTGACCTAATATAGATACGCCACTGGTTGTAGTTATAGTCAAAAGGATTGAGATTTTTCGATTTCTTACCAACTAAGAACTTATTTTATAATATTTTATAGGTCTTCTAAATAATGGTTTGTATAATATGATTAATTGAATCCATCCATCCTACTATCTTATTGAAATTGCGGAGATTCGTACTCATGGTTTAGAATAGTTTGGTTTATTGAAATTGGCGGATCAAGATATACATATGAAATTCAGGTTGATTATCTCGAGGTAATGAATTGATTATTTATTTTGTCGCATGTTTTATGATCAAATTGATACAGATTCTTATAGTTTCCTAAGTCTATGTTATGAATTTAAAATAAGCAAATTTTATGCACAAATAATAATAAGACCACAAATACTTGATTTTATATATAAAAAAAAATAACACCGTCCGCGAAGCGCGGGTCAAAATTCTAGTATATATAAATGTGAAGCGGTATAATTGAACAGTTGTGCATAGGGGTGTGCAAATTTCGGTCGAAACCGAACAAACCGACCGAACCGAACCGAATTTTGCAATTTGGTTCGGTTTTTGGATTTCGGTTTGGTTTTTGGTTTTGAAAATCCAAAATTTTGGTTTTCGGTTCGGTTTTTGGTTTTTAAAAATCTACAATTCGGTTAACCAAACCGAACCGAAATTTAAATTATATATTTAAAAAAATATATAAAATACATTATGCCATTATATAATAAACACAAAATAATACCCCTATTCAGTGACTGTTTATGTGGATGAGAAGTGAGAACTACTATTGAGAGTTTTGAGACTTTTATATTGTTTCGTATTTGAACTATTCAGTGACTGTTTCTTTATTTTGTCATTTCATTTGTGTGTAATTTGAACAATGCAATTTGGAATGATTTACTATTATGCACTCATAGTTATATGTAGATATGATGTTTTTGTTTGACAGAGCGAATTTACAGGTTTAAAAATGGTAATAGAGATGTTTTGATAAAAAAAAAATTAGAAAAGCAATTCGGTTCGGTTCGGTTAACCGGTATAACCAAACCGAAATATTTCGGTTCGGTTATTTCGGTTTTCAGTAATTTTGGTTCGGTTTTGGTTTTTAGAAAAAATTCGGTTTTTAATTCGGTTTTAGAGTTTTGTTTGGTTCGGTTAACCGAACCAACCGACCGATGCACATGTGCACAGTTGTTTTCTTATGAATAGTGTCGGATTCTTGCCCTACCCACTTCTTCTCTTCTTTTCTCTCCCTTACCCGACGCCGCCTTCCATTTTCTTCTCTTCCCATCGGCGTTGCCTCGCCCACACTGCTCTAGCCTTGCAGCCCTTCTCATTGCGTCACTGCCACCGCCGCGCGCACCTTATCACCTTAGCAAATCGATGCCTCGCGAAACCCTACCGACCGACGCAGTCACTGGCGGGTCGTGTGTTCCGGTTTCCGTATGCCTTTTCATACGCAGCGTAGCGCTGCGTATCTTCGGCCGCCGCCTTCGACCTAGACTGCCCCGCACGCTATGTGGTTCGGGGCGCCGTCTCGCCGCCTCCTGTCTGAATCACGTCGAAGGGCGAGCTGGTGCGGGTGCTTTGGGCGCTGGAATGCTTGCCGTGCTGTGTCGCGACGGCGCCCGCCTCCCGACCAGGTATTACTCGTTCTTTTCCCTCTTTCCTATTACTCGATTCATTCTGCAAACTTTGAGCAGCAATAGGGCCATTTCCTATTACTAGTTCTTGCACATAAGGACGCAGGGCACTATGCAGATGGGTTTTCCAATCCCTTCCGTTTGAATCTGTCCAAGTACAAGCCCAATCTCAAAATCGAGTTCATTGAGATAATAAATGTTAAATATAAAGTTTTGGGGCTTTGTTGCCAAGTTAAATCAAGTATTCAATTGCTCTTGGTCATAATTGTTCATTTGTTTGCAGAGGAGTATTTGATTGCTGGTTTAATTGTGAAATTGCTTTCTATTTTTTTTTTCTTTTCCTCATCCATGACAAAGCTTGTTTTCATATCTTTTATCTATTTTGGAGGAGGTGCTATTTGTTGCATAGTTGTTACTGAATTCTTGAGGTATTCAAATCTCACCCTTGTGTCTTAACCGACCTTAGTGCTGAGGCCTTTTCTATTGAATCTTTGATCCTTTGTAAGGATGGATAAAGTCCAAAGACCGTCTCCATTTCTTTTGCTTGAAATTGTATTTATCATCTGTAGACTTTTCTCAAGTGCTACTGATTACTGTGGTTTGATTGAAAATATATTCTTTTGCTTTGATTAGCTTTGGTGGATTTAGCTTCGTAGATTCTTTTGCTTTGATTTCCGGTCTGCACAGATTGGTACCTTAGGTAGCATCTTTAATAAGTATTTTATTGTTACATTCACTAATGTTGAAATTAGCACTGCTTGGGAGTATTCTGAATGTGTCTTGCTCTTGTTGAATGCAGACTCGAATATATTTTGATGATAAAAATAGCTGGGAGTCTCTCTTCAAGGACTATTTACATAGAATTAAAAGCTAAGCTCTCTATTTCACTGTCAGAGATCAAGGAGGCCAAAAAATTCATGGAAAGGAGAAGGCATGTCTGGTCCCAGTAAAGAATCATCTGAAGTACGGGCGAATGCTAATGATGGTGGATTTGGTTCTGATGACACCACTGAAAACTTAGAGCCTACTGGCCTAAAAGAAGGAAGGTAAAGAAAAAATCAAAAACCCTTTCCAAAGAAGAAGAATTGATGAGTGCTGGAGTTGAAGCTGTGGGCAAAGTTATATCATCATCTGAAAACTCTGACCGGGCATCAAAAGAGCTTATTGGATTTGTTTGACACATGAAAAATGGTGACACTTCTGTTCTCTCTCAATTTGATGTTGCTCTTTTACTTCAGTATATCAAAAGCAACCAACTACATGATCCTCATAAGAAAAGTCACATTGTATGCGACGCAAGACTTGAAAATATATTTCAGAAATCGTGGGTCGGGCATTTTGAAATGTGAAAACTTCTCAAATCACATTTTTTGGTAAGAGACGAGCAGAATCATGACATTCAAGGAAATGTTGATACAGAAAATAATTTGGTAGATTATGATAGCAATGTTGACCACAGGAGATCTAAGAGATCAAAAATGTAAATACCGCGAAAAGGGCAACAGTCGGGGACCTCAGTGTAATCTTGATGATTATGGAGCTATTGATATGCATAACATTGGTTTAATTCACCTTGGCCGAAAGTCGATGGAGGATTTACTTGAAGATGCTGACACATTTCCTGATAAAGTCATTGGAACATTTGTACGAATCCGAATTTCTGGGAGCACCCAAATGCAGGACTTGTATCGGTTAGTTCAAGTTATAGGTAAGAACATTTGGTCTCATGAGAATTGCACATGCCTTAATTTCTAGAATAATTTTTGGGTTATTACTTCAGAAGTTGAAAGTAAACTATTTTTTTTGCAGGGACAAGCCAAGCACCAGGGCCGTACAAAGTTGGCAAAAGAACTTCTCAGAGGTGATCAAATTTAACAAATGGGACACAATATCCCCTCCAGTAGCACACAAGCTTGATTTATCTGATAAAATTTTCCATTTTGTTTTTCACCCCTTATCCAAAAAGCTTTTGTTTAATTGAAAATGCAAAAGAGATCAAATTCACTATTTCTCTCCAAAACAAGGAAATCATGTCATCTTGTTAAAAGTGATTTGAATCTGTTTCTGTTTTATCTGCCTAGGATCGAACATAAACATTATATGGCTTTTCTGAATAGGTTTGATAACAGAGAAATTGTCAAAGGCATTTAAATACATTAGCCCCTTCTAGCAGTGGTGATATTTGATACTTAGTAACAATTATAAATTGAAGTTGTGTTAAAGGTTACTTTTGCATGTCGATATTTACCCTTTTGTTTGTTTTCACAGATTGTCAGATTGTTACTCTTATTCCTCAAAGGCCGAATAAACTTATTTGTTATTCTTTCTCATTCATCTTATGAGCAATGATAAAATTTCTAAATTCATAGGTTAGATTTTCATTTTATTTTTTTTTAAACGTTTGCTGGAGGAATGCAAAAGGCTTTGCCAGAGCATCAACAAGTGTGGATTTATCAGTCCACTGACTGTGGTAATTATACACCACTAGAATTCTAATTTGATCTCACATGTTTTATGTTGCTAATCGTGTGATTGTTAGGGTGAGATTCTTGACAAGACCAGTACTTATAGCAACCAAAGTAAATGATGTATGTTCACTTCGCATGATACTTGTTATTTTATGCTTCATTTTTTTTATACTCCATTTTTTAAAGATTTATGTGCAATATACCAAGTTACCAACTATATTATAATTCAACCTGATGTCGGTTTTCATTTTCTGCAATCTCTGTCATCTTAGCAAGACCTTCGTATAATGAAAATAAAGTGAAATAAGCAATATGTATCATGTTATGCTAAGTGCAGATAAAAGGTCTTGAGGACCAAAAACATCAAGAAGCTTTTGTTTCTTGGTACAGTACTGGCTAGCCACTACCCAGGTAGCCACTACCCAGATGTTCTGTAGAATGCTATGGTACATGATATATAATTCTTATTTCCTAAGGCATGTTTTAGTTATGATAATCCTGTCAAAATTCTTCCAGCTTCTTTTTTTCCTTCTAGATTTGAGACAAGGAGAACCCGAGTGAGAACTTGGGAGACTAAGCCCAAAGGAAAAAAACTATTTTCTTGCTCTTCTTCTTGGGTTTATGTGTATTATTTTCCTTTAATTAATTTCTCATCTAGCTTATGAACTGATAGTGTTTTTATTTATTTATTTATTTATTTTGTTATGTTGATCGGATTCAAAGTTTCATTGCTTCTATTTGCGTTCCTTGAGACTTAACCTATTTGTGTATTTGTTTGGTTTTCCTCTTATCTGTAACAGCGCCCGCTAGCTTGTCGTTGAAGATTTTAACTACAGATTAATAGTTTATTTTCTCCTTGTTTGATTTGATGATTCTTGGATTTTCAGGAGAAATTGCAATTCAAAAGTCCCAATTGTGCATCTACCGTTGTAGTATTTACAATTGGTCCAAAACATTCTTATTCTAGACCATAGGGGTTATCATGATCTTTTGATTGAAGAGCACAACTTCTTTATTGTGCAAACCTCATGGACAATATTTTAGGATGATTCATCCTACTTGCTGAGGCATCACAACAACACAACAAGAAGTATGCAATTAATTGAATTATTGTATATGTGAAATTATTGATTTATATTATTCATTTGGCCATTGCTTAGAAGTCCGTAAAATTATTTTTATGAATTTGAATGGAATGTTGTCTGTTTGGATTAACAATTCTATTTAATTTTAGTAGATATAGCACCTGAATCATGGATAGGTCCCGTTTCACTTTATTCTTTCTGTCTGCCTGTTTTTGCTACGATTATGACTTTATGAGTGGAATCTGCCTAGGAATGGTTGCATACAACAAATTTTGTCATACTAAAATATTGGAATCCATATCTGGGAGTTTAATAATTTTATGTAAAAATTCTGCTTTGAAATGCACTTCACTCCCTATACAGCTTCTTCCTTTCTATAGAGACTCGAGGGTTAAATGAATGCTTTCTAATTTTGTTGGAATGTGTAATTATTTCTCCTTTGTTTTATATTTTTCTATTTACATAATGATTGATTTTCCTTACGTTCATAATTTTTGCCAAAAATACTTGTTCAAAAAAATTATTTTGTTAGCCTCATATTTTGTTAAGCATGACAAACGTCAAAATTAATTTTCCTTTCAGGACCTGCAATATCGCAGGAGCAAACATCCATTTTGAGATTTTCCTTTCTCTACTTGTGTTTCATTCATGGCCCATTTCAAATTAATTTTGAATTCATTCTTATTGAAATGCAGAGATCCTCGATGGGCTTGTGTGAATTTAGGCATATTTATATGTATCCAATGTTTTGGTATCCGCAGAAGTCTTTGAGTGCACATCTCAAAGGTAACACCTTCTTTTACAGTTATATCTTTTGTTTGGAAAGTTACTCATATATATAGGAAATTGCTGATAATATTGGTGTTTCATTATTTTTGTTCCGTGCTAGGTACAATAACATAGAAACCTAATGTGGTGCCCTTGAAACTTGCACATTTCTGTTCAATGTGACACCTCTTGTGGCGATTGCCTATTGCAAAGGGGCCCTTAATGGACCTGATATTCATTTTTCCTATGAAGAAAAACCTAATTATATTAATCAATATATCAAATCAGTCTTACCACACTATTTTGATAGTTTTGCTTTATAATCTACACTTTCACATCCTTAACTTATTTTTCTGGATTTTCACATTCTTAGGAGTGGGGAATAGTGGTGTGGCTGAGAGACAGTTCAATATAAATTTTGTGCTTCTATGTCTTTCCTTATGCAGGTTAAAAATTTGCTACAATTAATACATGGATTCCTGAGCATGTTACATTTGTTCAATGTAAGGTTTCTTTTCTCTATCTATATGTACATTATGTGGTGAATTTGATATGTTGTGAATTCTCTTTATATGAATTTGATGTGTTGTCAATTTCATATAATTTGATAATCTGTACATTGATCTCTGGCTCATCTGATTGATTTTGGTGACTCTTTTGATGTCTATGGATTATATACACTTATTTCACTTATTTTTAATTTATAACATGAGGATATAAAGAAAAGTGGTGAATACCAGCGATGGTAACCTTAACTCACCTACAACGAGAATAGAGGAAAACTCTTCTTCCCAGTTTCGACGATCAAATGATAGAAGTGGCCATGGACTAGTGAACAATTCTTGGAAGAGTATTGACGACGACACCAAGTACAAAAGGAACACATTGCTGGCTTGCTGCCACCAAAAGTGGTCTTCATGTTGTTGGTCTTTGAAAATGTACTTTTATACAAACTTCATTCCAACCTATTCCGAGTAAAATTTACACACTAACACAACAAAGTATTTTCAATTCAACTTTACAAATCAATCATAAAATACATTCGTCGGCCCGCGCAGCGTAGTGCGTGGCCGGACGAATTCTAGTGTATATATATATATATCTAGTATATATAAGTTTGAGGCCCTTAATGTGCTTATGAACAGTAATTCTCCAATGTGAAATTCCTCTTTTGTCCTCGTTTGTCTCATCTGCCCGTTCCATTCACCATCTTATTCTGTTTTCCTCATTCCCAAATGCCAAATAACGGATTCATTCATTCTAGCCAAACCCTAGTACATCGCCACAGTCCTCTCAGTTTGTTCTCGCGCATCTGCCCGTCCCTGCAATGCCGCAACCCTGCCGGCCCTATCTCCCTGCTTCGCTTGCCGCTATCCCTTTGCCTTGTTATCTTTCGGCCGCGCCGTGCGCCTGAGACAGCTGCTCTCGACATTTGGGAATCGAAATCATTCACAGCCTCTCGCCCGCGCTCCTTCCGTTCACCGGTCTTCTAGTTCATGCAGCCCTCGCCGTGAATTGCCTTTTGTTCGTGCCGATTATTGCCCGACGATGATGAATGCCTCAAATCATGCACTGCTCCGACGTGGCCTTCTCTCCCCATCTCACTCACTCTGTGTCCAGTGCCACACCTCCATTACCGCCGCCTCATTCCCACCATTGCGCATCCACTGTAGCTGCTTCCCATTTCACTACCAAGCCCTTTCCTCCAATGCTGACTCCGATCATTCCCCCCAATCGATTCTCCCGTCGCCGCTGAAAAAGCGACATCGGGGAGGATGGCAGCCGTCCACTATACTGGATTATTGTTGTTTCTCCTTGCAATCGTACTGGATTATTGTCGATATGCTTCTTTAAAATCAGAAACCCGTGGGAATAAGGCAATCTCAATTGGTATGAGAATTTGTTTTTATTTTTTAGAAAAAATTTGGGGAAATTTCTATGGATTGATTAGCAGTGGTTTTAGGATTTATTTAGTTTTCTTATTTGACGAAAGATTTTTTTTATAGCTATACAATTCCAAAGTGTACAGAACATTGTTCAATTGTCGGGTCAAGAAGGAATGCCATATGATAGCATGTTTGTTTCGAATGCTTTTCTAACACAATCAATTCGAGCAAGCCATTTGGAGAATTGCACTAATGCACGGGAATTTCAATAAATTATTCTACTAAGGTGCGTATATTTCATAGTTATTAGCTTATGTTATTAGGTATTTGTACATCTGTAGTTGTACCCTCCAGTGGAATTTTAAATTTCAATACAATTGTGTTCATCTGCACTAGATATCTGCCTTTTTTCTTGTACTAATAGCCTAGACTAACCGCAGGTTAGACTGCCAATTTTCAGGATAGATTTTAGTGTTTCTTTGGGTTTCGCTCCACCAACTGGCAATCGCTTGTCTGTCCGATCAAATCCCTCACCAACTTTATCTTCTCTTCAAGGAGAGATGTTTGTTCTTTAATCGGCTGAGAATTTTCCTTTTGCACTGGTGTAATTGAGGTATATGATTTCTAATTCTATTGATTTATTTTTATTTTCTTTTGAGTTATGTGATTGGGATGGAGCTTAATTGTTTTTTCTGTCGCTCAAAATTTTCCATTTCGGGGTTGGGGATTGGGGAGTTATCTACTTTAGGTATTATCCTGTTGTATGATTTGGTAAATTTGATTTGAGTTGTGAGGGTGATGATAAATTTAACAGCAATGAATTAAACTTTCCAGGGATCAATGAACATTTTTGGGACATCTAATGCACTTCGACTCTGCCTATGTTCCCCTGTTGATTAATTAATCTTAGACTTTCGCCAGCGGGAGAGCCAACATCTCCTAGGGAAACTCTGGGAACCATGGTTGTGTTTCAAATGCTTATGATATAAGAAGTCATCTAATCTAAATTCAAATAAATACTGGAGTAAATATTCGAAATCGAAGTTGATTGATTGATGATGTTTTTACCAGGGTGGAATATGTTCTGTCGGGCGTTCAAGATTCAACAAATGATCCATTTGTAGTAGACCTGGCGAACGACAAGTTCGAGTGGCACTGGTAGTAAGTGTATTGAGATTAGCATTGTATTTTTTGTCTTCCGTCATTGTCTTCATTATAAATAAATTATTTAAGTTTTGCACATATTATGTTTTGGAGCCCAGATTTGTAGTTCAATGTAACAGATGTGTAACCTCATGGGCTCTTACAATAGAAAAAGCAAAGGTTCTTTTTTGCTTTTTGTTTAACTCTACTAGGTCAACTATTTCCTTATGGTTATTACTTCAGATGGATCATATTCGTTAAATTAATTTATAGTTGGAGTATGATGGATCACATAAGTTATACCTGGACTTTTCTGCATTCATACTGGTTGAGTTTGCAGAATTTAGGCTTGATCCTACATTGCCTCATTTTAGCTTTTTTAATTGCTTGTGCATTTCTTTAGTATGAATCATATTTTTGCCGTCATGTTGCTTTTTTAGGTCGTTTCACTCAACCGACTTCTCAGTCTCCAGGTTGCAGAGCCACTGAGAGCTATGGTAGTGGAAACTCCTTTGGAAGATGCTCGATATCTTGCTCAAAGATATGATCAGACGAGGCAACAGGCAGAAGTTTAGGTATATTGATACTGGATAAATCCATTTACAAGATTTTTAAAATTAATTCCATCTTTCAAAGTTGTGCATTGTTCCTTCATCATTTTCTTAATGTGTGGCCTGACCCGCCTGTGACTAACCCTGTTCTTCCCACTGAATCAGATCTATTGTTCAAGAATTCTTCTGATCTGAATGCCAATTCTTCAGGTATGCTTAATTGAGTTTCTTGTACTCATCATAAGCTGCAGATGTTAAATTACTGCACCACCAGGATTTGAACAAGAAAATACTTGTAGCCCTTGTTGTCTCTTCATCCCTTTTTGGGACAATCTTCTTGGCCCTGTCTTGTTGCTCCATCTACAGATTGCGAAGATTGAAGGATTTCAATGCCAAAAGTGGTCAGAATTCGAGTATCCTTCCAATTGCTTTTCCAATTTTTCTATGAAATTCTTTGTTTTGGTGTTGCTAAGTTTCCTTTATATATGTTTTCCAAGATGTTGCAAAGGGGAGGATCTCATTTGCGCCGATTTTGGACAAGTTTGCCTCTTTTAAAAGCAGTGCCAAGAAGTGTTTGGTGGCTGAAATTAAGCACCGGTTATTGTGAATGATGTTGTGGGTGGATCAACATATGTCTCGCAATTTGCATGATTCCGGGGACCTTTACCTGTCAATTTCCCGCGAATTGATGCCATCCACACTGGCCAGAGCACCAGCTTACAAGGTAATTTGGCCTTTTGAGTATTGGAATTTACAGTTAAGTTGGTTCTGTAATACCCGAGAATTTTGCAACATAAAACAAATAATTAAATAAATAAATAATAAATAAAGACAATAAATAAATAAAGAGAAAGAAATGAGAAATGAAGTCTAATCAAAAAAGGGAATTAAAGTTCCAATACTCAAGAAAATTTAATCGAATAAATTGTACACCGAAGCCCGACACCAATGGACTCGAGAACTCTAGTCCAAACATATATTTAGACCCGAATAAAATGACGATAGGAGGTAGGAACCCGAAGATACCCCGGAAATCGCAATCCGAGAACATAGAGGGTTAGAAGTCCGAAAGAGAGGAGGAAAAGCACGACGGATCGCACGACACCGCCCGGAATAAAGTCCAGGCGGCAGCCGCGCGGTCATTGGCCAAACGGCGCACGACGGCCGCGCCAGCGTGCAGAATCGCCGGTTGCGAGATTCACTCGCCCGAATCCGGATTTTCCGACTTTGGTTGAACACCTTTCGACTCAAGACTCACCAAGGCCGACCTTGGACGTCCCTAGGTCGTGCCTATCTATAAATAACACCTCTTGGAAGCCCGAACACTTTTCAAAAAACATCCATACTCTCTATACGTTCGAAAACACTAATCCCGGAGTCGTCGGAGGCACGAAACCAAGGCGAGGACCGTCGTGGACGAATTCGGAAGATATCTAACGTCGTGATAAGTTCCGATCCGATCCTTGTTCCATATACGATTCGAAAACGAATCCTAACTTCCTTATTTTTCTTTTCCGCACCCCGAATCGGATCAAGAACGAAGAACCCGACGATCGGAGAAGATAAATGGTGGACTGGAAGCCACGCCTCCGAATCGACGATCCCGGACGACCAAAGATCTGTAACTTAACCTTACTATGGTTTTGGGCGATTTAAAATACACCTAACGTAAAGATCTAATCAAGAAACTAAAAATCTGTATATATGAAAATGTAATACCCGAGAATTTTCCAACATAAAATAAATACAATAAATAAAATAAATAAATAAATAAATATAGTAAACATGATAAAGGGATAAAGAATCCTAAAGGATGAGAAATGAAATTTAAATTAAAAAGGAATCAAAATTCCGAGAACCCGGGAAGCCGAAGACAATTTAATCGAATAAATGGGTACACGGGGACCCGACACCGATAGACTCAATAACTCGAGTTCAAATATAAATTTAGGTCTGAATAAAATTAAGATAGGAAATCGGAACCCGAAAATATCCCGGAAATCCGAATCCGGGAACATAGAGGGATAGAAGTCCGAAAGAGAGGAGGAAAGACCCGACGGATCGCACGACCCAGCCCAGACCGAAGTCCAGCCCAGGATGGCGCGGTGTCCGCGCGCCTTTTAAGGGTTTCCCGCGCCAAGAGCGCGCCACTTGGCAGAATCGGCCGTTCCGCGATTTTCTCGCCCGATTCCGGATTTTTCGACTTTCGGTTGAACATCTTTCGACTCTAGACTCTTAGAGTCAGATCTTGGACGCCCTAGGTCTTAGTTATCTATAAATAAGCCCTCCTAAGAGCTCCGAATACGTTTGAAACCCTACGAAATCTCTCTATACGTCGAAACCCTAGTCCCGGAGTCGTCGGAGGCACAACACCGAGAGAAGGAACTGACTTGGACGAATTTGGGGTCTTCTATCGCCTTGGTAAGATCCGATCTATTCCTTTATACATTCTTGATTAAAAAACGAAGCCTAACCTCATCCTTTTTCTATTCTAAACCCCCGATCCGGATCGAGAGCGAAGAACCCGACAAACGGAGAGGATAAACGGAGGACTGGAAGCCACGCCTCCGAATCGACGATCCCGGACGCTCAACAATCTGTAAGTTAACGCTTACACGGTTTTGGGAGTATTTAAAATATTTAAATCTAGAAACTTAATCAAAACTTTCGTAAATCTGTCAACATGAGATTTCTAACGGCGCAACAGTTTTGTCTAATTTTTCCGAACCTTAAAACGACTTCAAACGGAAAAACTTAAAACACGAAAAACGTTCCTAAGACGTAGACCTATCTACTGTAAAAGTTTCATAATTTTTCATCGTATTTTGATATCCGAAAACGACCATGGACAGACCTGCCTTTGGTTTAGATCTTGAAACGGTGACAGAACTTTAGTTCGAACTTGTTGGTGATTTCTACCTTAGATCTAGACCGATCTAGGCTTGGCGTTGAACATAAGAGTTGTAGATCTATACGTTAAGAACACCTCCGTAAAATTTCAGAATTTTTCGTGATGATTTGATATATGAAATCCACCCCAAACCGAACTGGTTTAAAATCGGGTCTTGAAAACTGGACAGAACATAGATTCGAACTTGCTGACGTTTTTGACTATGGTTCTAGGCCGAATTAGATCTTTATCCGAACATGAAAGTTGTAGATAATTGTCTTAGGAAGGTCCCTGTAAAATTTCATCAAATTTGGAGTTCATTTGCTATGGTGGATCTCGAAACTTTTATACTGCTGTGTGGAAACGCGGATAGATTTTTAATCTGACGAAAATTGACGTTGTTGATCTGTTTCGGTATCTCGGATCGAAAAAGTTAAAACACGAAAGTTGTTCATCTCGACGTTTCCGAGTCACTGGTCAATTTTCAGAAATTTTGGAATTAAAATTGATTTTTCACGAATTTTGGAGTAAACAGCGTTTTATAAACTTATATTTGCGAAACTTGTGAAATTTACGAAACTTGTTCAAACCTTGCGGGTTCGATTCCCCAAGGCGTCTGTGTCCCTGCGGGTTCGATTCCCCAGGATGTCTGTGTCAAGGCTTGCGGGTTCGATTCCCCAGGGTGTGTTTGAGTTCTTGCGGGTTCGATTCCCCAAGGGCGATTGTATGTTTTTCTGCGGGTTCGATTCCCCAGGATGTCCGTGTCAAACCTTGCGGGTTCGATTCCCCAGGGTGTGTCTTTCTGCGGGTTCGATTCCCCAGAATATGTGATGATTCCTACGGGTTCGATTCCCTAGGATGTATGTGAGTTCTTGCGGGTTCGATTCCCCAAGGGCGATTGTCTGTCTTCCTGCGGGTTCGATTCTCCAGGATGTGTGTTGATTCCTACGGGTTCGATTCCCTAGGATGCGTTTAACTTCTTGCGGGTTCGATTCCCCAAGAACAAATTATACTAGATCATACTGAATAAAAGAGGAAGAATGAAATCCTGAAATACTTGAATATTTTCCTTATTTAAATTATGCCTTTAAATTATGTCTTGCGATTATTTTACCATGTGTGTTGAATTATGACCTTGTGGAAATCATTGTCTTTTAAATTATGCAATTAAATTATTATTAGATGGATAAAATTTAATCATGTTTTGTATGAACATGTTTTCTTTAAATCTAATTAAAGGCTTTGAAACCTCATAATCAGGTCTGTGTTAACTTACTCAGCAAATCTTTGCTGACCAAACCATACTTTTTCCCCTGTTTCTTTCAGAGCTGAAGAATATGCATCATCATATGCATTCATGGGAATGTTGGGGAACACTTTATTCTTAAATTTTGTTTTAGACTAGATCTTGCATGAATGGGCCTGTTTAACCCGTGATTAGGCCATGTTGGCCCTATTTTTATATTCCGCTGCATTATATATGTAAATATTATTTTCCGCTGCAACTCTGATGTAATATTTTTAGATTATATATAAATGGGCTGTTTGAATGTTTTAAATTCTGAAAAACCATAGCCTTGCATCTCTTTAGCGAGCTCGGAGAAACCGTGTCTTGCTAGGGAGGTGTGGCGGTGACATCCCGACCTGGGTGACCAAAAACCGGGGTGTTACAGAAAAACCCTACGGCGCAGCGTTTTTGCGTGAATTTTTCGAACCCTTAAAACTATTCAAACGAGAAAGCTTAAAACACGAAAAACATTAGATCTATTTCCTGTAAAATTTTTGGAATTTTTCATGTTGTTTTGAGACCTGAAACCGACCCAAAACCGAACTGCCTTAAATCTGGATCTTGGAATTCTTGACAGAACTTTAGTTCGAACTTGTTGGTGATTTTTACCTTAGATCTATACTGATCTAGGATTGGCGTTGAACATAAGAATTGTAGATCGATGAGTTTAGAACATCCCTGTAAATTTTTAGAATTTTTCGTCGAGATTTGAACCTCCGAACCTGAGCCGATCCGATCTGCGTTCGTACCGAAATCAAGAACCTTGACAAAAATTAGTTTCGAACTTGAGCTAAAGATTAACCTCTGATCCGATGAGAATTGGGCTTTGAGTTCCAAATGAAAGATGTAGATAATCGTCTTAGGAATCACCCTGTAATATTTCATCAAATTTGGAGTTAGTTTGCTATGGTAGATCTTGAAATCTTGAAACTGATGCGTAGAAACTCGGACAGATTATCACTCTGTTAAAGATTGACGTTTTTCACCTACTTCCGTATTTCGGATCGAAAAACCTAAAACATGAAACTTGTTCATCTATGTGTTTTTGAGTCACTAGTCAAATTTCAGAATTTTTGGAATTAAACTCGATTTTTAATGAATTTTGAAGTGAACTGTGGTTGACCGATCAGATCTTGAAATCTTGTTGAAACTTGTGAAATTTGCGAAACTTGTTTTGACCTTGCGGGTTCGATTCCCCAAGGCGTCTGTGTCCCTGCGGGTTCGAATCCCCAGGATGTCTGTGTCAAACTGTAATACTCGAGAATTTTACAACATAAATAAATATATAAATACGAATTTTACAGCATAAATAAATACAATGAATAAATAAATAAATACAATAAATAAATAAATAAATCAGTAAATACATTAAATAAATAAAATAGAAGAAATGAGAAATGAAATTAATTAAAGGAATTTAATTAAACAAAAGAAATTAAATAAAGTTAAATAAGTCGTTACACGGGTACCCGATATAAATGAACTCGAGAATTCGAGCCAAAACGTAAAATTAGATCCGAAAGAAATAACGACACGAAATAGGAACCCGAAGAGAGTCCGGAAATTGGAATCCGAGAGCATAGAGGGATAGAAACCCGAAAGAGAGGCGGAAAAGCACGACGGATCGCACGACCCGCCCGGACCGAAGTCCAGGCGTTAGTCGCGCGCTGGCCGCGCGCTAATAGGGGGAAAGGCGCGCCAACCCCGCGCCAGAAGACAGATTCGCCCGTTGCGCGAATCTCTCGCCCGAACGCGGATTTTTCGACTTTCGGTTGAACGTCTCTCGACTCAAGACCCTTAGGGTCAGATCTTGGACGCCCTAGGTCTTAGATATCTATAAATAAACCCCCGTGGAAGCCCCGAACACTTTTACAAAACCCTACAACTTTCTACACATTCGAAACCCTAAATCCGGAGTCGTCGGAGGCACGAAACCAAAGCTTGGACTGTTGGACGAAAATTTCAAGATCTCCAACGTTGTGGTAAGTCCCGATCCAATCCATGTTCAATATATGATTCGAAAACGAGTCCTAATCTTCTCCTTTTCCCTTCTACACCTCGAATTGGATCTTGATCGTAGAACCCGACGAACGGAGAGGAGAAACGGTGGACTGGAAGCCACGCCTTCGAAATAGACGATCCCGGACATTCACAACTCTGTAAGTTAACTCTTACATGGTTTTAGGAGGAATTAAAACGTTCAAAACTAAAATATTTAACAAGAAATCGTAAATCTGCCAACTTATGTTTTCTACCGATGCAACAGTTTTGACGAATTTTTCCGAACCTTAAAACGACTTCAAACGGAAAAACTTAAAACACAAAAAACGTTCGTAAGGCTTAGATCTATCTACTGTAAAATTTTCAGAATTTTTAGAGATGATTTGATATGCAAAAACCAACCGAAACCCGAACTGCTTGAATCTAGATCTTGAAATTCTTGACAGAACTTAGGTCTGATCTTGATCATGTTTTGGACATAGGTTCCAGACCGATTTAGATCTTTGGCCAAACATGAAAGTTGTAGATAAATGTCTTAAGATGGTCTCTGTAAAATTCTATCAAATTTGGAGTTGAATTGCTATGGTAGAATTCGAAATCTTTAAACTGTGACATATGAAATTCGGACAGAATTGTGTTTCTATGAAAATTGGTGTTTTTGACCTATTTCGGTGTCTCGGATTGAAAAAGTTAAAACACGAAAGTTGTAGATCTCGACGTTTCTGAGTCAGTCGTGAAATTTCGGAATTTTTGGTATTAAATCTGATTTTAGACGAATTTTAGAGTAAATTGTGGTTTACCAGAAATCAAATCTTGAAAACTTGTTGAAACATGGAATTAACCTTTAGGGTTGAGATAAACTAAAATATTATTTTTAAATAAATATAATTGTGATCAGATTTTTGAAATTAAATCCCCTTACAAACTTGATAAATTAAAATTAGGGGTGAGTGCTCTGCAGGGTGCCCCCTAACGATTCACTCCGTGCCTTAATGGACGATGGTGACCCCGCGCGCTAAACTTGAGATATGATATTGCCAAAACGGCATGAGATATAGAGCCTACACTCTCGAGAATATCCACATGGGTTTCCCGAGGCTGATACGGTTGCGGCCGCCGGGCTACCGGCTAAACTTGTTGAGATTGCGATGCAATCGTGAAATACTTGAAATACTAAATCTGGGATGTAATGGGGATATTAAATTAAATTAAATTAGATTAAATTATGGTTGTTGTCCAATTAAATTATTTAAATGCTTTATTTTAATTATGGCTATTATTTTAAATCATGCGCAATGTGTTGTTAAATAAAGACCTGAAATAAATTATGCAATTGGATAGTTGATTAAATTAATTT
This sequence comes from Hygrophila difformis, assembly GCA_030278955.1. Classification (NCBI taxonomy): domain Eukaryota; kingdom Viridiplantae; phylum Streptophyta; class Magnoliopsida; order Lamiales; family Acanthaceae; genus Hygrophila; species Hygrophila difformis. Next base: position 22,861,851 of record JAOANR010000009.1, read on the forward strand.
GAACATTATGTTATTATCATGCTTTTATTTGATTATTAAAATTAATGGCTTTTAAACCCTATGATCATGCATGTGTTAGCTTACTCAGCAAGTTGTGCTGACCAAACCATTTCTTTTTATTTTCTTTCCTTACAGAGAATGTAGAGTGAACATGAGCACTCCATGCATGGGAACTTTATCTTTTGGGAAATCATCATTTTGTTTTTAAACTCGTACATTAGACTATATTATGAACATGCCTGTTTAACCCGTGTTTTGGCCATGTCGGCCCTATTTACATTTTCGGCTGCAATACTATACTTAAATATTATTTCCGCTGCGCTATGACATTATTATTTTCGAACTATATTGTATGGACGGTTTTGAATGCTTTGAATGTTTTAAATACTGCAATACCTAGCCTTGCATCTCTTTAGTGAGCCGGAGAAACCGTGTCTTACTAGGGAGGTGTGGCGGTGACACCCCGACCTGGGTTATCAAAACCGGGGTGTTACACAAACCTTGTGGGTTCGATTCCCCAGGGTGTATGTTTTCCTGCGGGTTCGATTCCACAGGATGTCTGTGTCAAACCTTGCGGGTTCGATTCCCCAGGGTGTATGTTTTCCTGCGGTTTCGATTCCCCAGGATGTCCGTGTCAAACTTTGCGGGTTCGATTCCCCAGGGTGTGTTTTCCTGCGGGTTCGATTCCCCAGGATACGTGTTGATTCCTATGGGTTCAATTCCCTAGGATGTATTTGAGTTCTTGCGGGTTCGATTCCCCAAGGGCGATTATCTGTCTTCCTGCGGGTTCGATTCCCCAGGACGTGTGTTGATTCCTACGGGTTTGATTCCCTAGGATGCGTTTAAATTCTTGCGGGTTCGATTCCCTAGGATGCGTTTAAATTCTTGCGGGTTCGATTTCCCAAGATCAAATTATACTAGATCATATTGAACAAGAGTGGAAGAATGAAATCCTGAAATACTTGAATATTTTCCTTATTTAAATTATGCCTTTAAATTATGTCTTGCAATTATTTTATCATGTTGTTGAATTATGATCTTATGGAAATCATTGTCTTTTAAATTATGCAATTAAATCATTATTAGATAAAATTAAATCATTTCTTGTATGAACATGTTTTCTTTAAATTTAATTAAAAGCTTTGAAACCTCATAATCATGTCTGTGTTAACTTACTCAGCAAATCTTTGCTGACCAAACAATACTTTTTCCCCTGTTTATTTCAGAGCTGAAGAATATGCATCATCATATGCATTCATGGGAATGTTGGGGAACACTTTATTCTTAATCTTTGTTTTAGACTAGATCTTGCATGAACGGGCCTGTTTAAGCCGTAGTTTGGCCATGTTGGCCCTATTTTTTTAACTCCGCTGCATTATATATGTAAATATTATTTTCCGCTGCAACTGTAATGATATTATTTTCAAATTATATCTGAATGGGCTGTTTGAATGATTTAAATTATGAAAAACCATAGCCTTGTATCTCTTTAGCAAGCTCGGAGAAACCGTGTCTTGCTAGGGAGGTGTGGCGGTGACACCCCGACCTGGGTGACCAAAAATCGGGGTGTTACAGATTAGTATCAGAGCCCGACTTATTTTTAAATTAGTATTTTTAAACCTATTATTATTATTATTATTATTATTATTATTATTATTATTATTATTATTTTTAAACTATTATTTTTAAACCATTATTATAATTATAGAAGAACCCAAATTATTATTTTTAAAATTTCCTAGCCCAAATATTTTTGAGCCCAAATGTTAATTATTTATGACCCAATATAGAGGTCCAAGGATTTTAATTATTATTTTAAAGCATTTGTTCCATGGAATAAATTCTTATTTTTAAAACCCATGGAAACTTGAAAATATATATATATATATATATAGTGCATTTATTTTTGGGGGGATCATCATCTGCATGTGCATATTGCATTTTCTATACCTTAGATAACCTAGAAGCGAAGTTGTTCTAACTTAGATCTTTTGCTACACCTAGATAACTTAGACGCTTGACATCGAATTAGAAACGCTCACTAGAGACTGATCTTGCCTTAGTTCTAGATTGCGTTCATCTAAGCGCACGCCTAAGCATAACAATCCTCGGCCTTAGCCATTCCTACCCGTGTACGAATTAGAAAATTTCCTTATGTGAAACAATAAAAATCAAGTTTTTATTAAAACACTTTCCAAGAATCTTGTTTGGTTTTCCAAACAACAAATCCGGAAATTCGAAATTAGAAATTTACGAAACGTCTTGTTCGAGCGATCTATCTAAACAAAGATAAGCTAATCTATACACGTGAATACCAGAAAATGGCACCTAGGAAAAAACCGAGGAAGGAAAGTCCAAACGGCACTGATGCTAATCTCCCCCAACGTGGCCGACAACAATGGGACTCCTCAGAACCTAGGAGAACGAGCGTCACCTATGCCCAACAATATGGAAGAACGTTTAAAAACTGTAGAGGAAGTCCTTGTAGCATTAGGAAATGCGGAGGTGCATAGGGCACAAGCAGCAGTACCTCCGCCAGTGGCTCAAATCAACTATCTAGCGTTGGTGAATCCCTATCAACCACCACGCTATGATGGGCAAGATGATCCCGCCAAACTAGAGGGGTGGATCCGTACATTTGATAAGCTCTTGGATGCTATCAAATGCCCCGACGAGGCAAAGCTACGAGTAGCAACCTACTACTTAGGAGGCGAAGCGATGAGTGGTGGCAAAACCTCCAGAGGAATTTAGAGGAAGCTGAAGAAGCTTATTCGTGGAATAAACTTAAGGAGGATCTAAGGGACCGATTCTACCCCATGAGCACCAAGGCGGCAATGTACGAAGAGTTTTTATCACTAAAACAAGGGGGACAGACGGTGCAGGAGTATTACACCCGGTTCAAAGAATTGATACGATTTGCTACGAGGATAGTACCAACCGACTCTGACAAGGCTCAGAAGTTCGAGATGGGTCTGAACCTTAGTATCCGGGAGATACTTGCAGTAGGACAATTCACGAACCTGTAAATGGTATATGACCGCGCTGTAGCAATTGATCGAGTCCAGCAACTGAAGCGTAAAGAAAATGGGGAGTCGAGCAAGGACTCGCAAGGATTTGAGAAAAAGAATCGGAGCAATAACGATGGACAAGGTAGGTCCAACGAGCCAAAGAGGAACGAGAATAAAGATTCCAATAATGGGAGAAGTGGCATACGTCGTACAGACATACCTCGTTGCCTGCAGTGCCACCAAGCCCATCTGGTGCGCGAATGCCCAAGGCGCGGGACTTGTTATAGATGTGGTGGGGAAGACCACATGATTAGAGAATGTAATGTTCGTGAGGAGGAGATTGAGAAGAGGCTAGACTTTGTAAATCCGCAACATGGAGATCAAGGAAGAGCTGTGGGATGGTTGAGTGACGACGATCAAGCTGACGTGCCAGCTCAATGAGGTCGAAGGCAGTGATACCTGAACCTTTTGAGAATAATAAGTAGGCAGTTATGGGGACATAACTGAAGTCCTAAGGGGGAGAGGATGTAATACCCCGTAAGATAGACATTTATTTTTGACAATATGTATTCCGAATCAATAAATAAACATATTCAAATTGTTTTGAACTACGTTATGGCTTGATCCCTTCACAGGGTACGTAGGCAGCTTAGAAGTTTTAATTCTAAGTTCAGTCACAAAATAATAAAATAAATAAAAGGATTACACGAGTAAAGCCGAAACACAACTTCGAGGACGAAGTTGATTCTTAAGGAGGGTAGACTGTAATACCCGAGAATTTTGCAACATAAAACAAATAATTAAATAAATAAATAATAAATAAAGACATTAAATAAATAAAGAGAAAAAGAAATGAGAAATGAAGTCTAATCAAAAAAGGGAATTAAAGTTCCAATACTCAAGAAAATTTAATCGAATAAATTGTACATCGAAACCCGACACCAATGGACTCGAGAACTCTAGTCCAAACGTATATTTAGACCCGAATAAAATGACGATAGGAGGTAGGAACCCGAAGATACCCCGGAAATCGGAATCCGAGAACATAGAGGGTTAGAAGTCCGAAAGAGAGGAGGAAAACCACGACGGATCGCACGACACCACCCGGAACGAAGTCCAGGCGGCAGCCGCGCGGTCATTGGCCAAACGGCGCGCCACGGCCGCGCCAGCGTGCAGAATCGCCGGTTGCGAGACTCACTCGCCCGAATCCGGATTTTCCGACTTCGGTTGAACACCTTTCGGCTCAAGACTCACCAAGGCCGACCTTGGACGTCCCTAGGTCGTGCCTATCTATAAATAACACCTCTTGGAAGCCCCGAACACTTTTCAAAAAACATCCATACTCTCTATACGTTCGAAAACCCTAATCCCGGAGTCGTCGGAGGCACGAAACCAAGGCGAGGACTGTCATGGACGAATTCGGAAGATATCTAACGTCGTGGTAAGTTCCGATCCGATCCTTGTTCCATATACGATTCGAAAACGAATCCTAACTTCCTTCTTTTTCTTTTCCACACCCCGAATCGGATCGAGAACGAAGAACCGACGAACGGAGAAGATAAACGGTGACTGGAAGCCACGCCTCCGAATCAACGATCCCGGACGACCAAAGATCTGTAAGTTAACCTTACTATGGTTTTGGGCGATTTAAAATACACCTAACGTAAAGATCTAATCAAGAAACTAAAAATCTGTCTATATGAAAAATCCTACTGCGCAGCATTTTTGCATGAATTTTTCGAACTCTTAAAACTATTCAAACGAGAAAGCATAAAACGTGAAAAACATTCCTAAGGCTTAGGTCTATTTCCTGTAAAATATTTGGAATTTTTCATGTTGTTTTGAGACCTGAAACCGGCCCAAAACCGAACTGCCTTAAATCTTGATCTTGGAATTCTTGACAGAACTTTAGTTCGAACTTGTTGGTGATTTTTACCTTAGATTTAGACCGATCTAGGATTGGCGTTGAACATAAGAATTGTAGATATATGAGTTTAGAACATCCTTGTAAATTTTTAGCATTTTTCGTCGAGATTTGAACCTCCGAACCTGAGCTGATCCGATCTGCGTTCGTACCGAAATCAAGAACCTTGACAGAAATTAGTTTCGAACTTGAGCTAAAGATTAACCTCTGATCCGATGAGAATTGGGCTTTGAGTTCTAAATAAAAGATGTAGATAATCGTCTTAAGAATTACCCTGTAAAATTTCATCAAATTTGGAGTTAGTTTACTATGGTAGATCTTGAAATTTTGAAACTGATGCGTAGAAACTCGGACAGATTATCACCCTGTTAAAGATTGACGTTTTTCACCTACTTCTGTATCTCAGATTGAAAAACTTAAAACATGAAACTTGTTCATCTATGTGTTTTCAAGTCACTGGTCAAATTTCAGAATTTTTGGAATTAAACTCGATTTTTAATGAATTTTGAAGTGAACTGTGGTTGACCGAGTCAGATATTGAAATCTTGTTGAAACTTGTGAAATTTGCGAAACTTGTTTTGACCTTGCGGGTTCGATTCCCCAAGGCGTCTGTGTCCCTGCGTGTTCGATTCCCCAGGATGTCTGTGTCAAACCTTGCGGGTTCGATTCCCCAGGGTGTATGTTTTCCTGCGGGTTCGATTCCCCAGGATATCCGTGTCAAACCTTACGGGTTCGATTCCCCAGGGTGTATGTTTTCCTGCGGGTTCGATTCCCCAGGATGTCCGTGTCAAACCTTGCGGGTTCGATTCCCCAGGGTGTGTTTTCCTGCGGGTTCGATCCCCAAGGGCGATTGTCTGTCTTCCTGCGGGTTCGATTCCCCAGGACGTATGTTGATTCCTACGGGTTTGATTCCCTAGGATGCGTTTAAATTCTTGCGGGTTCAATTCCCCAAGATCAAATTATACTAGATCATATTGAACAAGAGTGGAAGAATGAAATCCTGAAATACTTGAATATTTTCCTTATTTAAATTATGCCTTTAAATTATGTCTTGCAATTATTTTATTATGTTGTTGAATTATGATCTTATGGAAATCCTTGTCGTTTAAATTATGCAATTAAATCATTATTAGATGGATAAAATTAAATCATGTCTTGTATGAACATGTTTTCTTAAAATTTAATTAAAAGCTTTGAAACCTCATAATCATGTCTGTGTTAACTTACTCAGCAAATCTTTGCTGATCAAACCATACTTTTTCCCCTGTTTATTTCAGAGCTGAAGAATATGCATCATCATATGCATTCATGGGAATGTTGGGGAACACTTTATTCTTAATCTTTGTTTTAGACTAGATCTTGCATGAACGGACCTCTTTAACCCGTAGTTTGGCCATGTTGGCCCTATTTTTTTAATTCCGCTGCATTACATATGTAAATATTATTTTCCGCTGCAACTGTAATGATATTATTTTCAAATTATATATGAATGGGCTGTTTGAATGATTTAAATTCTGAAAAACCATAGCCTTGCATCTCTTTAGCAAGCTCGGAGAAACCGTGTCTTGCTAAGGAGGTGTGGCGGTGACACCCGACCTGGGTGACCAAAAATCGGGGTGTTACAGATTGTGAGTATTGTGTTTAGTTTAGTTTGATTTGATATCAATGCTTGTTTGAATTGATTACCTATTTCTTGATAAGAGGGAATTTGACTTAGCGGACGAAAAGGGTGCAGTGTGATTCGAAGAGTTATTTGTTATCTGTGTTGGATTTTTGGATGTGCATTAATCCTGTTTGAGGATCAAAAGAGAATTAAGCCTCATGGGAGACTGGCCACACATGTCGGGTTGGGTTTATAAACAGATGATGAGATTTATCGACAGTTAATATATTGAATTCGACATTCTTGGGTTTCATTATTCAATTTCGATGAACAATTCATGATTGTGCAAATACATCTACATTGGCATAGCATTCAGCAGCTATCACCACCTTCTTTGTTTTGTGGAGAGATTTGGATAATTGAAAAGAAACTATTTCTTGCTGCTTGTAGTTTGTTCCATCCGCAGGCCATTCTACTTCGTTCAGTTTCTTGATTCTTATTTATCCATTTTTATTTCTTTTATTTTCCTAATAAACTGAATCAAGGGAAACTCGTCTGCATCAGCGTACAAAACTTTTTTGATTAATTCATTTATATTGATGTTTCAAAATGAGGTCATGTCGTTTAGTCGTGGTATCTCTTCTGGGGTGTTGCATACATGGCGAATCCTGGTTGGTTATCATGCCATGATACACTTCAACACGTTTTTTTCTCACCGCCACGCGCAGTGTAGCGCACGTCCGACCGCAAGAATTCTAGTATATATATATATATATTAAAAAAAAGAACAATATTTTCTTCGATCGGTATAATTTTCCAAGAAATTAATTCTCTTATAATGAATTTGATCCTTCCACGTGAGCTTCATTATTAAAAATTAATTAATTTTCACCCTAATCATTTCTCTCTCTCTCTCTCTCTTTTTTCAATACAAACTACGCCATTGCACATGCATGAATGTGAGAAGACACTTTAGTTTATTGTACTAGATGACAAAAGTACCACTGTACCCTATATGAGCTTCTCCAACAGCAGCGCTACTGTAGCGTCAAACTCTAAAATATTGTCTAATTCTCCTCCAACAGCTTCGCTAGACGTCAGACGGCACGGTATTTTTTTTAGTGGGATGAATAGTGGAACTGCAAATATAGCGGTGCACTGTTGCTCCATTATCCAATTTTTATTTTTAATTTTTTTCCCTTTTTCCAATTATAGATTTATTTATACTTTTATACTATATGAAATCATTAAATTATACTTCATACTTCTATTATTTCTAACCTTATCTCTCTTTATTTATTTATTTATATCTTTTTTATTCTTTTCTTTTTAATTAATTTTTTTGTTTTATTTTCATGTTTCAGTTTATAAAATATATAGAAATTAATTCTTAGTAAGGACAAAATTTTAATTTATAGTTCAAATACTAATTTATATGTCCAAATTTTAATCTAAAATATTGTATTGTTAATCTTATATATATTTTGTAATAAATAAATTATATTAAATAATTTAAAATATAAAATTAGTTATAAAAAGAAAAAATAATTTAATAAAATTTTAATTATTAAAATTAAATATAATATATATTTAATTTATAGTTTAATAAATTGTAAAAAATTAAATGAACAGTAAAATATAAATAAATATTAAAAGGAATCAAAATGGAATATTCTTATATAGAGTAAAATTTAGAATTGATTATTGGAGATGAAAAATGAAAAACTGTAAATTGGACTGAGAAATAGAGTAGAGTTAACTGGAAAATAGAGTTTATTGCTGGAGATGGACCTAATAACGGTGGGTCTGGCGTAATTATTACAAAGATTAAAGATACATCTTACAACATTTTTTGAATTATGAAAAAATTAAAGAAAAGAAAAGAAAGAACTCGTTTCCACATGAACATTTTATGGACAATTAAAATTATTCAACGAAAAACAAGATGTAATATCTCCTTAAAACAAGTGGTGGATACACAAAAATTGTTCCATCCACAAAAAAAATAAATGAATGAGATTTTAAAGGAAAAAACATATACTACTACTCTACTACTAGTATTCAAAAAGGGTTAGTAATTCCAGCTTTTAAAAATTTCCAGAATTTCAAACCCAAAAATAAATCAATAAATAAATAACGAATTTAGGCGTCTGCCGCATGCGTTTAAGTAGAGGCCCTTCGACGTCCATGGACTCCATCTCCATCGAAACCGTTGAATGCTATTATCAACGGTGCAGATGTATCTGGTTCCCAACTCCAAGGAGCCCTGCAGTCACGGCTCAAAAGTTCCAGAGAAAGGAAGAGGCGTCTGGAGAAAAGAATAAGTTGTCATTATTATCTAAACAATAATCAATTTCGGGTTCGGGTACTGGCTCGGGCAGGGCGGGTATAAAAAAATCACCCGGGTAATATCCAAATTCCGTAAATAGCCCCACGGTATCATTCTCCACACCCATACTAAAAATCGGGTCCAGAAAATCATTGGACGGGGGCATTTCCGTGAATTCACTCTCCTGCTGCGAGACCGACTCCGACGGGCAGTAATCCGACTGCGAGTCCGATTCCTCGACCCGATCCGGAGTCTTGGCGGCTTCTTCGGCGGCGGCGCACGTTTGGCTGGGTTCCGAGTGCGCGAACTGGGCGGCGGCCACCTGGATCTCGGCGGGGGTCATCGACCTGCCGTTGGCGATCTCCGGCGGGTTGTCGGGGAAGTTGAATTTGGCGTTGCGGCCGCGGAGGCAGTACATGGCGGCATCGAAGGCGCGCGCCGCCTTCTCGGCTGTGTCGTAGGAGCCGAGCCAGATCCTCTCCCGGCTGTTGGGCAGCCGGATTTCGCAGACGTATTTCCCCCACTTACGCTTCCTGACGCCCTTGTATTTGCAGGACGAGGAATCCAAGGGCTGCTGCTGTTTCGGAATCGTATTGGCAGATGATGATTTCACCATATCAAGAACAAAAATCCAATTAATCGATTCTGCAAATTTGAAAATTGGATTGAAATCCCCGACTTACGTAATTTGTCCTATACTATTTTTCTTCCTCTTTGGAGTAGTGAGAAGTGAGAAGTGATTGTGGTCTGGTGGGGGATATGTGCCGGCTTTGGGCCGCGTATTTATACCCCGGGTGGTGGGCGCGTGTGGTGAGCTTAAAAGTGTTCCGCGCGTTGAAAGAATAGTGATTTGAGTAAGCGAGTATACTGATGGTGTTTGAAGAAGTTTCTGCAGCTGAATCCGGGACTATAGGTCCAGATTGAGTTTACAGCGTGGATGTGTCTCGTCCGGGACTGGATGGTGTGGATTTGCCGGATGTGTAGAACTCCGGGAGCGCGGAGATTTGATTGGTGTTTGGTGTTACGCGGGGGGGAAATGGATAAATCAGGACCACGTGGGGGAAACTGAAAATCCTCGTGTGGAATTTGGACATTAGTAGGGTTCGAGGAAGGGCTATATGTGTCTATCTCTAGTTCCCTTTCTTACATTCCTGCTACTTTTCTTTTGGTTGCCTGAATAATTAAATTCTTATTAGAGGGGAATAAAATTTGGACACAAATAGTTAGGCATAGGCGTAGCAAACCAATGTTGGATATAATAAAATGCTTTTATTATTAAAATTAGATATATACTACCTCCGTTCCTTTTTAAATGCACATTTTGACTTTTGGCACTGTTCATTGAGTAGCTTTGACTCGACTTTTTAATATAATTATATAAGATAAAATATAGTCAAGTGAGATCTTATTGGATTCGTCTAATCGCATAGATTTAGAATATCAAAATTTCACAATTTTTATTTGTATGCAATTTGAGTTATGAAGCATTAAAAATATGTATTGGATTGCGTGAAATGTGGGTATGTAGCATTTAAAAAGGAACGGAGGAAGTATTATGCATGTGAGTACCTATATCTTACATGTGAATGTCTATTGCTATGCATGTGAAGATGTTAAGTCTTACACTCAAGTGCAAGTTAATTTGCATATTTATTCCTCTATCTTTTAAATTTAATGCAATACATGAGCACTATAAATATGTGTAATTTGCAACCAAAAGTGTACAAGCAATAAAATCATTTTCATCTCATAGCCATAATTATTACACTTTATCCATTTTATTATCCCACCTTTAAACTTCTTTTCTTTCATCATTTAATTCCAATTTCCATTACAATACTTCCACTATAAACACAAGCTAATAAGCCATATACCATTTTATTATACACATACATAAATAAAGATAGTTATTTCTATAACACGTTATCAGCACGAGGAGACTCTGTCCAGATTATCATTTGAGGTATAATCTCTTATTTCTAAACTTTCAATAAGATTATGGCTAACCTTGCAAAGCAGGAATTTGCTCCCTTAACCGTTGAAGGAAGCAATTATATGTCCTGGGGCCGAGATGTAAAAATGCATCTTACTTCAATGGGTCTGGAAGATACTATTGCTGAAGGCAAAAATCCCAGCCATCAAAATCAGGCAAAAGCCATGATTTTCTTGTGCCATCATATCGAAGAGGCACTTAAAATGGAGTACGTGACTGTGGAATCCCCACTGGCATTGTGGGAAAAGCTGAAAGAAAGATATGATAATCTTAAAAAGACGGTGCTTCCAAAAGCCCTTGATGACTGGACAAACCTGAGACTTCAGGACTTTAAAACAGTCCGGGAATATAATTCTGCTGTGTTCAAAATTACGGCCCAATTGCAATTATGTGGGCAAAAGATATCTGAAGCAGAAATGCTTGAAAAAACGTATTCTACGTTTCATGCTAAAAACTCAGTATTGAGTGAGACATACCGTCAAAAAGGTTTTCAGAGATATTCTGATCTTATCACCTGCTTATTATTGGCTGAACAAAACAGCCTATTGTTGTTGAGAAATCATGAATCTAGGCCCGCAGGTGCAAAACCGTTCCCTGAGGTGAACGCGGCTCAATCATCGAAATATGTGCGTGATCGTGGGCACTTTAAAAATCAAAATGATGATCGTGGCCAAAATCGGTATCACAATCGAGGCAGAGGTGAATCATCTCGTCAAAATAATTATCGAAATAAGCCTCGATTTGAGCAAAATCGCAGATATGATACCAGAAGGCCTTACAAACCACAACAAAGAAATAATGCAAGAAAGCATAAACAAAATGATGAAATTTGTGATCATTGTGGAATTAAAGGCCATATGGCTCAAACATGCCACACAGCTAAACACTTAGCTGAACTGTATCAGGCCTCGAAACGAAAAGAAAGACCAGGTGTTGAAGCACACCATAATGCCCACGATGATACTTATGATGATATATTAAATGATAATATCACGCACCTGGAAGCTGATGATTTTGTTGAGCCAGATACTGTTACCAAATAATATATTATATAGCTATATATATATATTTTGTACTTGTCTTTTATAATTCATGTTTAATATAAATAATGATATCTTGTACTTCCCTTTTATTATCCATGTATAATATAAATATGCTTTTGCATTAATAATATTTATATTGCTGATGTTTAATAACATTCTTATATTCTTGTAAAGAAATGGATGCTGGAAATTCAAAAGTCGGAGATGATATCTGCCTCATTGACAGTGCAACAACGCATAGCATTTTGAAAAGCAAAAGCTATTTCTCCAATTTAAAATTGGAAAAGACCGCAGTGAAAACTATAAGCGGTAATGCAAAATGCATTGAAGGCTCCGGTAGAGCTGTTATATTTCTCCCAGAAGGGACAAAAATGGCATTTGAAAATGCCTTGTTCTCACGCAAAGCTCGAAGAAATTTACTGAGCTTCAATGATATTCGAAAAAATGGATATCACATTGAAACTTCAAAAGAGGCAGATCACGAGTATCTTTTGATAACTCGAATTGAAAATGGCAAAAAATTTGTGAATGAAAAATTGCCATGTTACTCCTCTGGCTTATACTATACAAAAATATGTGCCGCAGAAATACATAACCTAGTAGGCTTGAAAGCTACTAGTGAATTTATTACCTGGCACGATAGACTTGGGCATCCTGGCAGTGTAATGCTGAGGCGAATTATTGAAAATTCAAATGGCCATACATTGAAAAGGCAAATGATATTGAACCCAAATGAGTTCAATTGTGCAGCCTGTTCACAAGGGAAATTGATAACCAGACCATCTCCAGTAAAAGTGGGAATTGAATCCCCTACATTCCTAGAAAGAATTCAAGGCGATATATGTGGACCTATTGATCCACCGTGTGGACCTTTCAAGTACTTTATGGTATTAATTGATGCGTCATCACGCTGGTCACACGTTTGTTTATTATCAACTCGCAATTTGGCATTCGCAAGATTACTTGCACAAATTATAAAATTGCGAGCACAGTTTCCAGATCATCCGATAAAGAAAATACGTCTTGATAATGCTGGAGAATATACATCACATGCATTTGATGATTTCTGCATGTCGATTGGAATTACTGTTGAACATCCTGTGCCTCATGTGCACACGCAAAATGGTCTGGCAGAATCATTTATTAAGCGATTGCAATTAATTGCAAGACCCTTGTTAATGAAATCAGATGCTCCCACGTGTGGTGGAACTGCTATCTCTTGGAGGTCAATGAAGCAGACTCTAACTGCTACTTCTTCTAATCATGCCGAAATATTAGCAATCCATGAAGCAAGTCGAGAATGTGTTTGGTTGAGGTCAATGACTCAACATATATTGAAGAGTTGTGGTTTAATCATTGAACCACAAATGCCCCCAACAATTTTATTTGAAGATAATTCGGCTTGTGTAGCCCAGTTGAAAGGGGGTTATATCAAAGGAGATAGAACGAAGCATATTTCACCAAAATTCTTCTACACTCATGATCTTCAAAAGAATGGTGAAGTCGATGTGCAACAAATTCGATCAGAAAATAATTTAGCGGATCTATTTACCAAGGCATTGCCGACTGCAACATTCGAGAAACTCGTGAAGAAAATTGGAATGCGGCGGCTTCGAGATTTAAAATGATGTCCAAATCAGGGGGAGCATCTGATACAAGAATATTGTACTCTTTTTCCTTCACTTGGATTTTTTCCCACTGGGTTTTTTCCAAGTAAGGTTTTAACGAGGCATATTCTTCGTATTGACGACATTCAAGGGGGAGTATTATGCATGTGAGTACCTATATCTTACATGTGAATGTCTATTGCTATGCATGTGAAGATGTTAAGTCTTACACTCAAGTGCAAGTTAATTTGCATATTTATTCCTCTATCTTTTAAATTTAATGCAATACATGAGCACTATAAATATGTGTAATTTGCAACCAAAAGTGTACAAGCAATAAAATCATTTTCATCTCATAGCCATAATTATTACACTTTATCCATTTTATTATCCCACCTTTAAACTTCTTTTCTTTCATCATTTAATTCCAATTTCCATTACAATACTTCCACTATAAACACAAGCTAATAAGCCATATACCATTTTATTATACACATACATAAATAAAGATAGTTATTTCTATAACAATATAAATATATTAATATAATTATGAACACGAGAACATATGGAATTAATTAATTGCTATAGAGTCGAAATTCAATTGGAAAGATCAACTTTTCACTACTCGAGGTTCCTTTGATATGAATTGTGAAATAACATCTCAGCTCTTCAATATTGTTTGAGAGTAAATTGTCATCGCTTTGTGTGATTTGCATTTATCAAACTCTTATTACATTTTGTTATTATCCTTTTTTATATCAGTTTCTTTGTTATTGATATCGAGTATCTTGCATTGTTTTAGTATTAGTTTTAATTTCTATGAATATAATTACATAAATCGATCTTTAATTTCTTAAAATAGTTGTTTAGGTGGATAAAATATTGTATTCCGTAAGTTAACTATTGATGGTACCGATTTGTAAAATTATTTTATTTTCTTGGAACTTAACTTATTAAATTTAAAAAAGAAAAATGAATAATTCAATGCCTCGTGCATGGAGTGAAATGTGAATTCATTTGTGGGTATATATTTGTTTATGTGGATTAAAAATCTTATCTGAGCTTTCAAAATTTCTAAAAATGGTTAAAGTATGCTATTTTCTGTGATAGATATGATGTTGAAAATATACCAAACTCGGAAGATTCTACAAATATCATGTAACCAAAATTAAACTGTCTGAAACGGAAATATATTACTCATTAGCTAAAATTTTCAAGAATTATATAATCAAAAATTGGCTTGATCGAGTGGATTTAAGTTTTAGTCATTTGGAACATAATTCTTCTAATCTCACAAAATAATTTTAGGTTGTATTCTGGAGTAGGAATGTGTTACGGTACCTAATACAATTTGTTAGTACATCAATACATTTAATCTTAGCCATTAAAAATGTACCAATGATTTCTACTTACAACAATTTGTTAGTTACACTTAATCATAGCGAATGTACCATGGTTCTAATATAATAATAGTAAACTTGTCAAAAAAAGTACCTCTATATTTAGTAATACTTCCTCCGTTTTACAATTGATTGTTCCAAACCAAATTTGAGTACTATTAATTGGATTGCTTTTTTTTTTGGATGAGTCATTAAAGTCTTGGGAAAATAAGGTGGGAGCCCATGTCACACTATTACAAAGGGCAATAAAAAGGAGGGATGGGGGGGCCAGTGGGGATTCGAACTTCTAACCTTTCGTTGGAAGTCGAGGGACTTAACCACTTGGGCTAAGTCTTCATCCCCCATTGGATTGCTTTGATTTCAATTTTCATCATAGTTATACAAGTTAAAATATAGTCAAGTGAGATTTGTTAAATTCGTCTCGCCGTGTAGTTTTTATATATTGAATTTTTAAAATTTTTATTTGTACCGAACTTGAGTTATTAATGATTTAAAATATGCATTGAACGACGCGTTGGGTGGGTCCAGCAAATATTTAAAAACAAAGGAAGTATGATAATATTAACAAATTAATTCTTAACATTTAGTGATTTGTATCCATAAATAGATATTAACATAAAATGGGAATTGTTTAGAAATTTGTGGCAATTGTTTTTTTTTTTTTTTTTTTTTTTTTTTTTTTCATTTGCTTGACAGCCCGAGCGGACAAGGAAAAGATAGGTTTGTGGCAAAAAATTTAACTTTGACGAATGTATTTAACAAATACTACTTTGAAAAATCATGTATAGATGAACAATTGTTTAATTTTTCAATTGTTGAATTGCTCTTGATAAGTCGCCGAATTGTTCTAAATATGTTGCCGAATTACTCTTGACAAGTCGTTAAATTGTTCTAAGTATAAAATCGAATTGCCCTTGTTGTGTAGCTGAATCATTTATATGCAAAATGTGCATATAGGGCATTTTTGGAACAATGTACTATATTATGATGTATTATAGTATATGAAGTATTATTTATTGTATGTGTATTGTATTATGTTGTATTATATTAATATTATATTAAGTTCATGTTATACAGGGTTTTGTGTCGATGTTATATTACATTATAATGTATAAAATTAATTTTCTAAAATATTGTAATTAGATACTTCATATACTAATAAAGAATATATTTTAAATATTATTATTTTAAATCATAATATTTAATAATTATGGAATGAATAATGTTTATTAAAAAAATTAATTATGAAATGAACGAGTAAGAAAGTAGGAAAAAATAATCATAATATGATTTTATGATGATATTTTTAGTCCATCACAAAATTTAACTTGCATCACATTTAACTACTCTTGTTACTTTGCAGGTGTAGACTCTCCTTTAATCTTTACGTACTTCTATTTTGCAATTAACATTATAAGACTTATGTTGTTATGGACAAACTAATTTCGTGGTTTGCCAGATGAGTGACAACATTTAAGAGTTAATAGTTAATTTAGACCATAACAAGTAGTCATTTCCACTTTTGAGCCATAACAAGTTTGATTTATGATTTTAGGCCATAACAAACCACTTTTGTTCAATTTTGGGCCATACAGACTTTTTAAAATAATAATTGAGCCCACCTACTCTCCTTTATTATATTTTGACCCCATCAGTTGACTTATCAACTTTTGCCCTTTTACACTTTGACCCCAAGCTTTAGATTTTTCATTAAATTTAATCCAATAACTGCCCATCATGCTTCCGATAATTAAATTAAGCACTAAACTTCATACCTTGGCTTTGACCGCCTTGCTGCCGGGTTTCCTAAGCTCCGGGATTTTACGGACTTCCTCCAACCACGCAGCCGCGACCGATGGTTCACCGATTCTTGGCTACTTCAGCAACAAACAGCACAGTCCTATTTCGTTTCCTACCTTAGGACGTATCAAGATATGAATTAAGGGTTTTTAATAATATTATCGGAGTATTTGGGATATTTGGAAGCCTGGATTTTACTGAAGAAATATTAAAAATATTATTCAAACATTATTTCCCCTAATGGAGAAGACAAATACTTAGTTCCTCATGGAGGAAGCAAGACTCTTGGGGATACTCCCCATAATATTACAGACACAGAAAGGAAAATTTGCAGAAAGGAAATATTACAAATGTTTTGAAGAGTTGGGAGGATTTTTCGATGCCTTCCATCTGCTTCAAACTCCTTTATTTATAGGCGCCCGCGGACTTCAGCCCCGGATTCCAATCTTCCTCTAAATCCTTGTGACGTCACTGCGTTCGTCACTTGGCCTTAATTTCCACCGGCTACATTATTGTCCTTTTTTGAATTATTGCGTTAGGTGGCTTTTGTCAACTTTCCACCTTCTCTTGTCGGCCACTTTCTTCCAGCCACTCTGCCCTTCTTTGTCGGCTTTTAATTATGAGTGTTGCCGACACCTCTCTTTCTTTTACATCCAGCTAATCTTACTTTGGCTTGTGAAAGTTTTTTGGACGTTTCTTCCCTTTGTCCTGTTCGGGTCCGGATTTTTTCTGGGTTACCCGGATCTTTGTGCCGAATAGGGGTTTCTCCTGTTCTGCACAATATGGGCATATGTGGTTATCCCATTGGCCAACATGCATCATGTTGCATGCCTTTTTTCTGGTAGACTCGGTTGCTGGCAACTTGTTTTCCCAGATGAGTAACCTCTTCTTTTCGAATGAGGTTTCCGCAAACTCTGTGCTTTTCCCTGTTAAAGAATTAACCAGGAACGATCCATTTAAGTTGTTTGAGAATATTTTAAACGGATATTTAACCTTTTCCATCTCGGTGAGACAGACCAGAATCCCCATGCTCGTCGGGTGGAGATTTCATCTTCGCTGATTGAAGATACCAATGGTGCCTTCTCATCCATAGACTTAACTCTGTTGAAGGCAATCATATCAGGTCTCTGTAATTTAATAAATTGAAAGACCGGATAAGAACCTTTTCCGACTATCTCTGGTGCCGCTGAAATGAACTTAAGCTCCAGAATATCTCCTCTTTGCAGGTGCGGGTTGTTCTGCCATGATTCGTGCACCGCACTACTTATCCATCCCGGAAGTTTTTCGATTTCCGGAAACCCTGGTGATGTAGTATGAACAGATGCTAATGCTCCAAAGTCATACCACTTTCGAACTTCTTCTGGTTTCGATCCTTCGAGCATCCATACCCTGTTGTATCTCCCGGATGTCTCGATTACTGTTTTGCTAGGGTTAATTCCCTTTTTGGAAACCAGTTGTTCCCATTTTCCTTGGTAGTCCAGCCAGGCAGTAGATAGGACCTTCTCGTCTGAATTAACCTTAGAGGTGCCTGTCATTGGCCTAAGGTTAATTTCTTCCTCTTTCACCCCAGAGGCAGTGGGTTGACTTGAGCTTTCGGAAATGTGACTTTCCTCTTGCTCAACATTTTTGTCGGTATCCGACAATGGTTCCTTTGAAGCAGTGCTTGAATCTGCTTCTTCATATGTGACCACTTTAGTTTTTTGGGCACATTTCTCTTTGTTTACCAGGGAAGCTGACGCTTTCCTGATTGGCTCTAATACTGTTTCCCATAGTGCTGTCATTGCTATATGGGAGGTTCGTATATTGTTGCGGACCATGTCCACATCGCTCTGTTGTATTTGGCCAGCTGCTCGTGCATTGATCTCGAGCTGTCCAAAATGCTTCGATAGCTCCTCTAGGTTTTCTCTGAGGTGCCTGAATCTCGTAATGATGGAATCAGCTTCAAATGCTTCCATCTCTCGTCAAGAAATCTGCAAGAACATTTTCATGAGATTTTATAACATCAATATCATAAGTATAATATTGACATTCAGCTTGCCATCTGATAATACGAGCTTTTTCAATTTTTGATTCAAGTTTATTTTTTAAAAAAGCCCTAACATTAGTATTATCAACTTTTAATACAAATTTCTTTGCAAGTAAGAATAAAGGCCATTTTTTAAATGTTTTTCATACTGCAAAGAATTCCTTCTCGTTAATATGCCAAAGTTTGGCTTGTTGTTCAGTGAACAACCCCCTGTGTATCTACAAGGTTCTTGACCCGTAGTTGTTTTTCTCATGAGCACTCCTGCCCATCGAAAATCATTGGCGTCTGTGTAGACTACCAGCCCATCCTCATCCTGAGGTATCGTGAGTTTTGGCAAGCTATTGCAGACTTGCTTTAGTTCACGAATTCTCTTGGTATGGATTTCTTCCCATTTCCATCTAGAGCTTTCAGTCTCTTTCAGGAGTGGTCTAAAATCCTTTCTATATTTTGCAAGGTCTTTAATAAACATACCCGCAAAATTTACAACTCCTAAGAAACTCTGAAGTTGTTTCTTGTCTTTTAATATATCAGGAAAATTGCGGATTTTCTCCACAATGTGTTCATGTAACACTATTCCTGCTTCATCAATTGAACTCCTAAGAATTCAATTTTGTTAGCAGCGATAGTGGCCTTTTTCTCAGAGAGAACTAGACCTTCCCTGTGACATGCATCAGAAAATATTTCAAGATGTTTAATATGCTCTTTAATATTTCGAGATGCAATCAGAATGTCATCTATGTAGACGAACATAAACTCTAGGTAATCCTTAAATAGATTATCCATCTTTCTTTGGAATATCTGAGGGGCATTAGAAAGCCCCATTGGCATAACATTCCAAATATATTGCCCTTGTGGGGTGGAGAATGCTGTGAATTTCTTCGACTCATTCTCCATCTTAATCTGATAGAAACCGGATTTGCAATCAAATTTAGAAAACACTTTAGCACCTTTGATGCAATCAATCAAGTGTTCTCTACTCGGAATGTAATAACCATCAAACTGTATTATTTTATTAATACCTTGATAGTTTATTACCAACCTGGGTTTACCTCTCTTTATTTCACCGTGGTTTCTTACCAAGAATCCAAGGCTACTATAAGCTGAGACTCCAGGCTCGATGAGTTTAAGATCAATATGCTCCTTGATAATTTGCTGCATATCTTTCTTATCCTGCATATTCATTAAGATGGGTTTGTATCGAAAATACTCATATTTATATTGTTCTTTTACCTGTAGAGTAGCTTCGATCTTGTTTTTATCCCACCATGCCAGAGGATCCTCGTTAAAGTTTCTCTGGATAAGTCTTTTGACATTTTCGAGGGACAATTTAGTTTCCCCATCAATGTCTAGTGAAGTTATATTTAATGACTTCATTTCCTGCATTGCTTCTTTGAGGTTTATAATTTCCTCAATAGAAGCTTCATCAAATCCTTGCTGTCTAAAAGACAACAAAGCCTTACCAAACTTTCTTTTATCCTGCATTTTTGGATGGGTTAGTTTGACATCATTATCACCACGTTTGCTGCGAAATAATATAGGCATTAACCTGTTGAATGCCTTTTCCCTGCGCAACACCTGTATCTCATTTTCACAACTTGTGGTAAATATTAACAAATTTCTTTTGTTATCTTGAACATATTTTGTAAAGGATTGTATAAAATTATTCCCTAACAAAATATCCGCTCATGTGTCATGAAAGTAAATAGGAGGCATTTTTACCTTATACCAAGGTGTACCAAATGCTCCTCCAATCATGATATTGGCTTGTCGAATACCCTTATTTAGTACTAAGATTTTTTGGGAAAAATCTCTTCCTGCAATAATGGTAATGATTCCATAGCTTCGCTAGGGAAAACTCCTGGTTTTGCCGTGCAAATACCTGATCCTGAATCAATATAAGCTGCGAAATATTCTGACTTATATTCTTCATATATTATACCTACTGAGATATAAATGGAGAATGGACTTGTCATTTAATTCTGATGGTGTGACCCTTCAGATTAAATTCTATACCATTATCCTTTCTTACCCATGGTTTATGATTTTCGAGAAAACTTAATCCCAAAATCATAACCCCATTGTCTTTTCCGGCGGTGCCTAAGACTCTGATCTCGTGTCCTGCAATTTCAATTGTTCCTTCATAGGTTCCAATTGATGGCTGCTGCAAGTAGTATAAGTCATCACATGGAAAACGGTTAAATCTTTTCAGTGATGTCGAATATTACTCGTATTTCTTTCCATCCTTCAGGGCATTTTATCTTTATATTATCTACCCCAATGGATTGAGGAGTTAGATCTTTGATGAACTCCTTCCCTTTATATGCCATAATTCTGTCTTCCAAAAAAGACATACGGCTTGCGTACTCAATTCTAGCACTCGTTGATCTGTCTAGAATTGGATGATCTTTTGTTTGTATGTCTACTCCTCCTAACTTTGGAATCTGGGTAGGATTTGGAGTCATGACTTTAGCAAATTCCTTGAAAATTCTAGGAATTTCTATATATTCTTTCCTGAGAAATAAGTCAGAATGATGACTATTGGAAAGTGCATAAGAGATTCTATAAGTTATAGAATATGGCATGTTCCCTTCTTTCATCAGATCTTTTCTTATAAAATCCTGATGAAGGGTTAGAACTCTACTAAAATCTTGGTCAGCTAAGTTATAGGAAATTCTGGGATGTATGTCAAACATTAATTTTCCAGCATATAAATTTCCTACCATAGTTCCAAGAAGACCATCTCTAAGGTTATTGATTCTTCTATCAGTGACTGATAGATGTAATTCAGAATCAATGCCTTCTTTGAAGGTTGCCTTAATTACTACTTCAATGGCTCCTATGTGTATCCATTTCATAGTAATGGCGATTTCCTCCGTCATTCTGCTTAATTCCTCAAGAATTTCTTCTTTAGGAATTAATTGCATATCCATAACATTACAAGTAAGTTCCATAGGAATTGCAAACTCACATGCACTTACCTTGTAGATGATGTTATGTCTTCTCTGGTTGAGTCCCATCTGGTTAAGAACTCGTCCAATCCCGCCAATTCTGAATCCGTCATATGGGCAGAGGTTGGAATCTTATCGCATTATTCTTTCCATGGTTTCGATTCGAGATCGTCATCCTTGAAAAGAATCCAGACAGGTTTTTAGTGGTCTGAATCCTGTCTTCTTCAGTCAGACTCGGTTGAAGATCCATCTGAATATGAGTCCGAGTCACTTCTTAATTCTTCCTCGTAGATGCTTTCATCCGAGGGGATGTCCTCAAACTGATAGACTGGTACCAGCTTTCCCTGGTAGACTGCTTCCACGATATCCTCCGTGGCTTCGTACATTCGCACCTCACGATTCTGAGGGCAATCGGGTGAGATATGACCTCTGGCTCCACACTTCCAACAGTTGCAGTCCTTGAAACTTTCGTTGGCTCGGGTATGGGCTCGTCTGAATGTTCTCTTGGACGTCGTTCTCCCCGTGCTCCTTGCTGCTGAGCTAGTTGAACCTTGGGATGAACTCTTCGTCGTTCCCGTTCTTTGTCCAGTTTTGTATGATCTGGCCTTGCTTTTGGACCACCATGCTCTTCTTCTTCGGAATGGAGGTCTTCTGAAACTCCTACTGTATGAGCCTCGACTCTTCTTCTTTTTCCTCTTTTCTCCTGATTCTCCTATAATTGTTGGAAAATCGTTATTTTCACAGCAAAGAGGAGTTCTTTTTATTTTACCTCTTAGTCTCTTGATGTTCTTTTGGGCTGCTGCCTGTTGACACCATTCTCTGAGTTTATCCTTTAAGAAGGACATTCTTCGAGCTATTGAGTCCACTGTACCAGAGGGTACTGTGTATGATTGGATCAACATTTCTCTCCATGGGCTGCATATCTTTGCAAAGAACATGGGACATGCTACTTCAGCTGTCATTTCACTTCGAAAATAGTATTTACGAAACCAGTAGATGTATTCGTCTACTGCGCAAATACTTCTTAACTCCATACCCAATAATGCTTGGGTATAGACCTTGATTTTTTCGGTTCTCTGTTCTTCAAAATACCCATCTCCTACAAAATGGGTTTTGAATAAGAGGCCAAATCTTTCACAGATTGTGCTTTTGGATTCTCCCTCGAGTATTTGCTCTTTCAAAGCAGTCGTGGAGTTTTTCCAGCCCAGCTTTGCCGATCCTTCGAGACTCAGCTCTATTAATCTGACAAAGTTTTCTTTATCGAGTTCCAGGGTGGTTGCTGCAATCTTCATTGAAGCTACCCATTCATCGATCAGGTCTTCGATGTTTCGGAAGTCGATAACGTCGAGGTTTAGTGTTATGCCATATGGATTTAATGGTTGTAACATCGTCTTGGCCCACGGTGTGGATTCTGGTGCTCTACTTGGGTTCCGTCCTGGGTTTCGTCTTGCATTGAGATGCACCTCAGGATACCTGTTCATGTAGAAGTCTGTACTTTCTCTCATTGGGACATCAAGCGGTCCATCGTGGGTCACGTTGGATCCTGATCCTTACGCATAACCCAATTGAAGAACTTCATTGGGTTTTACATTAACCAGATCCATAATCCCAAGTTGGGAAAATGATTCTGCTAATTCTTGTAGATTTGATAGATCTGCCCTGGAAACACTCATTCGACTGTTTTCAGGAGATCGATCATAAGCTCTTCTTGTGATTTCTGCTTTGGAACCATAGTTGCTTTACCTTTTTGATGTAAAGCTTGTACTGGTCCGAATGCATCTCTAATATTGGCTTGGTTATTCTTGGAAGATCCAGGAATATCCTTCTGCCTTTTCTTGATATCCGAAATGTCAAATTTCAGATTCAAAATTTCTTTCTTTAGGTCTTGAAATACTTTCAAGATCTCATCTGTTGTTTGATTCAAGTTATCTATTTTCCCAGGTATAATTAATACCCGGTTACCAAAATCTTGAATCGTCTTTTGGATTTCTCTTAAGTCTTTTGATAACTTAGAGCTATCTGGATCAATTTCTTTCCAGTCCGTTCCTCTCATTTTTAGGAAAGAAACTGATTTTGATAATATCTTGTCCCATGGACAAGTTCAAGAAATTCCTTTGGAATTTTCTATTTTTTATTTCCAAAATTTGGAAATAACTCGTGAGTTTCAAATTATTTGAATCCATTAAATAATTAAAACTTCTCCATTAAGAAATAAAATATTATAAATAATATAATTAATATGTTCTTCAATAAAACCTAGGCTCTGATATCAATTTTCAAGCGCATTAGGAGTCATTTGCATAATGAAAAATTAAGTATATTGAAAAAGGACTAAAGTAAATAAAGTCAAACTTCCTTGGGGTATGAATGAAATAAAAAAAAGTTGTTAGATTCCTTTATTAATTTCAAATTGGTCCTATGGCCTAAATTTTATAAAACTGTGTTTGTTATGACCTATTTTCATAATTGTAACTTGTTATGGCCTAAAAACGGAATAGCCTCCTTATTATGGCCCTTTTTAACATTTAACCCAACATTTAAATGTTATCGCATCATGTCTATTTTATATTAAAAAAACATTTGCTAAATCTTTAATTAATAAAATGAGAAGGTTTGAAATAATTCAAAATGAGTAGGCAGAGTAGTGCGAGTACAAGTTTACTTGTACGTACGTACAACGTACCTATATGTTTAATATACAAATAAAAGTGTTCTTCATTTACTATTATATGAATACACGTATGTGTATGGTTTTTTCTTTTTTTTGTTTTTAACTTATTTATTTTTAGGATTTGTAAATAGATGCTAAGGATTATTATGACGAGTTAAATTTGGTACACATAACATGGTTAGGGTCATATTTGGGATGAGGAGTTGGTCTAATGGTTAAGTCCATGACTTTCAACTTTATGGTTGGAGACAGATTCCTCACATGGCCCCTTATTCCACCCTTTTATATATTTATAGTTTGTGTGGCTTGGGCTTCCATACATATTTGCTGACACTTAATTTTTATTTTTATTTTTAAAAATACATCCCCACCCCCGCAGTAGCCATCATTTGTAAGAATGTTGGGGGGTACGGTATTGACAAATCTTTCAATATCAACATTACCTAAATTCGTGGGGCTTTGTAATAAAGCTAATTAATTATTCTCAAATAAAATGTTTAAATAAGCACGAAGACATAATAAGTGTTCATATGTGAACATCCGAAATGCCGAATTTGAATTTATTATTGAAGTATAAGTTTGAAGTGACAGTCTCTGGTAGTCGTTTCGTAGGTAAGCAAATTCAACATAAAATTTGAATTGGAAGTAGCTCGCGAAATTTCGGATTATAAACTATGTATATACATAAATCAGAATTAATATATATTATTAGAAGTCACCCAAGAATTCTTGTTATGGAATTTAATTACGACCTTCATTTTGAACATTATTGAAACCGTTCATTCTTTTTCTAATAAGTCTTCAATTCTCACAGTCACAATTATAATTGCAATTTCTGCTTTAATAAAAACTGACAAATCATGCACCCCCCATTAGTTTTATTTACTACTGCTGCTGCTATTTAAATGTGATTATGTTTCATTCTATATTTACCAAAATAATTAAAACATGATTTCTGATGAGAGGAAAAAAAGATATGCAATCTAGGGTTTCACCGTTTGGTTCAAGCGATTCCTCCGCCCCGGCGACTCATGGCCTCCATGATCTCGGCGGCGGCGCACCTACTTTTGCGGAAGTACTGGGAGGGACGGCGAGGCCACACAATGAGGTTAAGACGAGGAGGGATCTATTGGCGGAACGATTGATCACAAAAAGCTTCATTGGGGGAAATCCATCATTGCCGAAATTTGTCATTGATGAAAGCATTGATTGAGAGGCTGGCAAGGCATGGGAGGATGCGCTAGTAATAAAGCTACTGGGGATTAATGTAGGGTATATGGTGTTAAGTGACCGGTTGAAGCGGATGTGGAAACTGGAGAGTAATATGACTTTGATCGACGTTGGATTCGGTTGCTTCATAGTACGGGGTTTGAGTTGATGTCTCATCGTGAAAAAGTGATCAACGGGAGACCTTGGATGTTATTTGATCACTATCTCGCCATCATGCCGTGGTCGCGGGAGTTTGATCCGAGAACGACGCAGCTGAATAAGACTTTGGTATGGGCGCGGATGAATGGCCTGCCTATGCATCGATTTAGAGAAGATATTCTTTGGGCTTTGGCGTCTGGGATAGGTGAGGTTTTCAAGTTTGATACTAGCACTAAGGATACTACGAAGGGGAGATTCGCTCGGGTCTGTGTTGCACTTGATTTGATGAAACTGGTGACTGGGAAAATTTTGATTAATGATCAATAGATACCGATTTCGTACGAGGGATTGCACCTCTTATGCTACAAATGTGGACGATATGGGCATGCTATAAGGGATTGTCTAGAGTGTCAACATGCGGAAGTTGATGGGGAGGGAATTACACGAGATAATGCGGGGAGAAGGGAGTGGATTAGGGTGAGGATGGTGTGAATCGTAAGGATGGCCAGGGTGATTCCGGGATGGAGGAGGCATCCAGCGGTGATGGCCAAGTGGGGGATGAGCCGGTATTTGGGGAGTGGCTTACGGTTGTTAGGCGAGGTAATAGAAGACCTCGACAACAACGGGGGAAGGAGGAGTCTGAGGCTATAAGAAAGTCACCTCCGCCTGTACTGCCAGAAAGGGAAAAGAGTACTTATAAGATGTGGTGGATGATGAGGCTGGGGCGGTTTTGCAGGGGCATAGGCAAGGCGAATCATCAGGTGGGGTGCAGATGTTAGCTTTGGTGCCATATGGAGGTGGTGAGGCGCGGTTGCAGACAGCTTCTTCTAGTCTAAAGCGGCCTCGCCTCGATGAGGATGAGGCTTTTGATGAGAGTGGGACTCTAGGAGAGGGGCCAGATAATGATATTGTGTTAAGCAACAAGTTTTTCCTGCTTAGGGAGACTTCACTTGACTATGATCAGAGTGGAGATGAGATGGACACTAAAGAAAGTGAAAGTTGGGTGGATGCGAGGGAGGGAAGTTTGCAGTAGGGTTCTTATTTCTTTTCTATATTATTATGGTTATGGAATTTAAAGATTTTTCTATAGTTGCTTGGAATGTCTGAGGTATTATGAGTCGTACAACGCAATGGTGGATGGGTGATTTGGTCCGAGAACATAAACAGGATGTTCTTTGTGTTTTGGAGCCTAGGGGACCTTTCGCTAGGGTTCGCACGTTTTTCATAAGACTGGGTTATAGCCCGGTGGCAGTTAATGAATCGCATGGAATGGGTGGTGGTCTATGGGTATTTAAACTGATGGCGGTGAATTGTCAAGTCAATGTTTTTTAAATCCAGGAACGAATTATAACAGTGGAACTTGTAAGGGGGGCAGCGAGATGGTTGGTGTCGGCTATCTATGCAACACCTAATTACCAAAGGCGTAAAGGAACTTGGGGGGAGTTAGAGAATTTGGCAGGAATTATTGATGCGCCGTGGGTAATTCCGGGGGATTGGAACGAGATTTTGGAGGAGGCGGAAGTTCAAGGTGGGGTGTATTTGACGGAGCGTGCTGTGGAATTCCGGGGCATTGTGGACATGTGCCAGCTTGTGTGTATCAATACGATGGGTCCGTCCTTTACATGGTCGAGGATGGCTGCAGGTGGTAGAAGGATTAGTAAAAGGTTGGATAGGGGTTTGTCGAACCTAAGGTGGATGCAGAAATTTGAGGAGGGCGGAATAATTCATTTGCCCCGTATGGGATCAGATCATTGTCCTTTGAAACTTGTATGTGGCGATCATAGGGTGAGAGCAGGGCTTCAGCCATTTCGTTGGGAGGCAGCGTGGGGCTTGCACGCGGAATATAAGAAGGTTATTAATGAAAGTCTTGTGGGCGCTGGAGAGAGTTCGCAGGAGATATTGGACCAGGTCCAGAGTAAGTCTTTGGAATTTAATCACACTATATTTGGTAATATTAGGGATCGTAAGAGAAATATTAAAAATCGGATAGCTGGCATTCAGAAAAGATTGGTCGTTGTCGATTATGCATGGATGAGGAGATTGGAGGGAGAATTGAAGGGCGAACTAGAGGACATTTTGAAGCAGGAAGAACTACTTTGGTATAAAAAATCTAGAGATAGATGGGTGAAGTTGGGTGATAGGAACACAAAATACTTTCATGCCAAGACTCGGGTGCATCGGCGAAGGGGCAGGATCTATGGTCTACAGATTGATAACGAATGGGAACTGCGACAAGAGGTGTTACACGAACATGTGATTTCTTACTTCTCTGACATGTTTGCTGGTAGACGTGAGCATGTGGTAGGGGAAGAGTTGGCGGGCCTGGAACCATTGTTGGATTCTAAAAAATTGGGACTGAAGGTGGCGGTTGGTGAAGAAGAGGTGGGACTGGCTCTTGCGTCCAATTCTTATGCTGCACCGGGGCCGGATGGCTATCTGGCATGTTTTTATAAAAAAATATTGGACAGAATTGAAAGCACCAGAGGTGAAGATGGTGTTGGATGCGGTGAATTCGCATTGCATACCGGAGGGTTTATCCCATGCTTATATGTGTCTCCTTCTTAAAGTCCCGGTGCCTACTATGATCCAGCAGTACCGACCTTTGATGCTTTGTAATGTGGCTTTTAAGCTCATTACTAAGATTGTTGTTCAGCGGCTGAGACCCATATTACAGACATACATTAGCCTGTTTCAGTCAGTTTTTTTACCGGGCCATGGTACAGTAGATAATGGGATATTATTACAGGAGTTAGTATCGTCTCTTGAACAATCACGATCACAGTGCAGGGCTGCTATATTAAAGATTGACCTGGCCAAGGCGTATGATACTGTCTCTTTGGAGTTTCTTCGGCAGTGTTTACAAGAGATGGAATTACCAGCGGGTTGCTTGGAGTTGATTATGGCATGTGTACGTTCGTCCAGCTTTTCCATTCTCTGGAATGGGTCGCCAATTGGACATGTTCAAGTAGGTAGGGATCTTAGACAAGGCGAACCCTTGTCGCCCTATCTATTTGTTATTGTCATGGAAAAGCTTTCGCGCACTATTATTGAAGAGGTGGAAATGGGGCGCTGGTATCCTATGCAGTTGAGGCCGGAAGGTTGGGAATCTCGCACTTAATGTTTGCAGATGACCTTATTTTTTCTACAGAACTTTTGGAGGATAGTGTGGTATGTATGGTGGGTGTGTTGGATCGATTCAGATCTAGATCGGGCCTGAAGATGAATGCGGGCAAATCAACTGTTATTGTTTCTATTAATGCCTCAGCCGTAGAGAGGGAGTGGTTTAAACAATATATGGGCATCCTTGTTGGTGTGGAATTGGGTAGATACTTGGGTTTTCCTATAATTCAAGGCCGAATGAAGATATCCCAGTTTGATTATTTGATTAAGAGGTTGGATGATAAGCTTTGCTCTTGGTCCGGATTTCTATTGAATAAGGCGGGGAGGATAACTAAGGCTCGAGCAGTATTGGCCGCGGTTCCAGTATATCCCATGCAGGTTCATTTATTATCCCAGGGTGTTCGCAATTAGATTGATAAAATAATTCGTCGTTGGATTTGGAAGGGAGCGAGTGGTCGTGGCATTCATCTTCTAAATTGGAATCAAGTGGCTGTGAGCAGGAAGCATGGTGGATTGGGGTTTTGAACTTCAAGAAACATGAATCTTTCTTTGCTAGGACGTCGTGTTTGGGAGCTGTTGTTCGACCATAGAAAATTTTGGGTTCGGGTGATCAAGGAAAAATATGAGCTAGTTGACGGATTGTTTCCAAATGATCATTACAAGAGTACTAAAGTGTGGAAGATGCTACATAAGGTTGGTGACATTTTTAAGAAGGGATATGGCATTTGCATTGGAGATGGAGCAAGTTCTTTCATGTATGCGCCATGGTAGAGAGGCGAATGCTTAGCAGATCTCATCCTGTTTGTTCATTTTAATGATATCAATCTTAAAATCATAGATGTGATTCATGAGGGGAGTTGGAACCTAGAGCGAGTGTATTCTTGATTACCAGCATATATTCGGGCGGCCATTCAAGAAAGTCCGACACCTATTATTTCTAGCATTGCAGTGGATACTATGCACTGGCTGGGGGATTCTAGTGGTATGTACTCGGTTAAATCGGGATAAGGGAATGGTGGTAATGGTTGGATTTGGATGTGGAAATCTGGGATCCTGGAGAAAATGGACTTCCTTCTCTGGATGCTTGGTCATGGGGTGCTTCCATGCAACTTGTTGAGATTCCATCGCGGTATGGCGGCTTCACCAATGTGCTCCATTTTTGGTGTGTTTGTTGATGATTGGAGGCATGCGCTATTGGGTTTTATTGGGCGCAAGAAGTTTGGTGCCGAGGTGGTATTGTGATCGGGCCTGAGGTTTGGTCGATCGGAGATAGTGAAGTCAGGCATTGGTTGGAATGGAAATTTCGTAGCCTGGGGGTTGAAGTCCTTGCTTATCTTTGGATTATTTGGAAGGAGAGGAATGCGAGGATCTTTCGTGATGCCAGGACTAAGTTGGATAGATTGGTTGCCCAAGAAAAGCATCTAAGTTGTGTTATCAAATCTGTGACAATCAGGGGGGGAGAGGGTGGTCTGCAGCCGCGTGGTTCGCTGGAAATAAGACGGAGACGAGGGTTGTTTGTTGCACACGGATAGTTGTGTGCTTGAACAAGAGGGCAGGTCAGGTTTTGGAGCGGCAATTTGTAGTTCGGAAGGTGTTTGGATGAAGGTTGTAGTGGCCAACTCCGGCGGAGGAGTATTGTTGAAGTTGAGTTGTTGGCGCTCCGCTTCGGACTAGTGTTGGTTGTGGCTAGCGGAATCCGGTTGAGTAAATGTTATGTTGATTCCTTGGAAGTTGTTCGCTTGATTATTACATTTCGGCCTATCATTGGAGCAATTAAACATGCTATTCGTAGCATGCATGGATGTGAGGCCAGGCATATGTTCCGTGAAGGTAACCAAGTTGCGGATGGGTTGGCTCGCAGAGCTGCCCGGCTTGAGGAGTTCTATACTATTTGGTCGTTTCCTCCGGACGAAATTAAGACTTTTATTGAGGATGATGCTTCGGGATGCGTTTATCAACGGAGTTAGTGTTTAGTGTGGGCTGAGATTGTTGCTGTTGGTTTTGTTTTTTGTTTCCTCGCTTTTTTCTTTTTCTCTTTGCTCGCCTTATTAGGCTACGTCACAAAAAAAAAAATAAAAATTAAAACATATACTTTCCATAGATATAAATTTATGTTTTTGAAAAAATAAATTAAAATTACTACTAATATTTTCATAGATTGTTGAATTCTAATACAACATGGTTGTTTTCGTGACAACAATTCAATGGCAAGAAAAGTAAGCAAGTATGAACTTATAAATTTCAAAGGAAGGTTTAATAAGTTTTAAATAAGGAAAATTTACCTTATTATAATTGTATAGTATGGAGAATAACGAATATGTTCATGTCCAGACTCTGGATATCCGGACGTGCTATATGTATGCAATACATGTGCCATTTTTCTTTTTCTTTTTTGACAGATGGCTGTAAATTTTAATTTTTTTTCCTTTTTTATACTTTATCAATTGGGGCCAAATTATGGGATATTTCCATTTATTTTTCCTGGAATCGTAGGAGAATATTGTGTAAGGAACAAATGCTTACACGTGTGGTGGGCTAAGATTATTGTCCAAATTAGAGAAGATTTTACATATTTCTTATTTTTAACAACAGATTATGTTTGGGTTTGGTGCTGCCAACACCCTCCAAATAACACTAATTAAATTCCATATATGTGGTGTCAGTACCCTTATTTTGTGCTGCCAAACACCTTACTATGTGCTGCCAACACATTTATTATGTAATGTCTGAATATATATATATAATATGCATAATTTGTCAAAAAATTTAACTTGTGTGGCGAACACCTCTAATTTGTGGTGCTAAAACTTTTTAAATGTGCTACGTAAATTGCATACACATATTCTGCAACACCCTTTGCCATGGATCGATTGTTGGATATGATTGGGAAACAAGAACAAAACAAAAAGGAAAATGATACCGAAGGCTACCGGTTTCGAGACACTGAATCGGACTCGACTATGCACGATTGCAACGCCTAATCCCTCTCTCGTTCCCGTTACGGCGTCTATACGATCGAGCACACCTCCAAGCTCGAAAGGGATGACCAACATGAGTGGGCAACCATGGTGAACCTTTCAATGCTCTCACAAGAGAAACAAACTCTCAAAGTTGTATATTCATCAAAGGTTGAGTGAAACAATGTCAAGGATGACCTATATATAGGTATCCAAATTACAAAGGAATTAACAACTAAAGTTGGAGTTTAAACAAGCAAGCAAAACCCTATCTAAGCACACTGGTACGACGCTAAGCTGGAACGACGCTGAACTGTCTGGCGTCGTCGGGGAAGGATAGCGTCGTAGTGGTCCTGGTGTTGAAGCTGCAGCTCTCCTTGTCGACGTGTAAGGGTACGACGCTACACATGTTTGGCGTCGTCGACGAGGATAGCGTCGTATGAGTCCTTAGCGTCGTAGGCAGCATTCTGGTTGACGACATGGTAGCTTGGTACGACGCTATAGGAGGATAGCGTCGTAGGGCCTTGGATAGCGTCGTACTGGCCTTGGTTAGCGTCGTGTTGGATCAGCAGCTTGAGGCCCATTTTCCCGACTTTGGCTTTTGACAGTTCTTCTTCAAAGTTTCGGTTCAACAACTCCGCAATTCTGCTCACGAACTTCTTTGTAAGCTGCTTTGACACCGGGCCTTTGGGAAATGTGGGGATCAGTAATGACCTCGTTCCGGCTCCCATGCCATCCCCACCCCCTTGGGGAGGTTGAGCCATCAACCGACCAGGATCTTCCTCGTCCCTCTCGAACAGAGTTAGATCTGCAACATTAAAGACAGGATTAATATGACCATATTCATCAGATAATTGCAACTTGTAAGCATTATTATTAATCCTTTCTAAAACTTTAAACGACCCATGTCCTCGTGGAGACAATTTGTTGCGTCGGCTGGCAGGAAACCGCTATTTCTTCCAGTTTAGCCACACCCAATCGCCAGGATTCAGTATTAGCTCTTTTCTCCCCCGGTTGTTGTACTTTGCATAGCCCTCAGCTGCTTTGGTGAGGCTGTCTCGCACATCCCTATGCATCTCCTTGATCGCGTTTGCCCTGTTTCTGCCATTAAGGTTAAGATGCTCATTGCGAGCCAATGGCAGTAGATCCAATGGCGTTAGTGGATTAAACCCGTACACATCCTCAAATGGTGACATGTGTGTGGCACTGTGTACGTGTCTATTATAGGCAAATTCAATAAATGGCAAACATTCATCCCAACTCTTACTGCTTGAAGCAGTGATGATTCTAAGCAAGTTACCCAAAACTCGATTAACTGCTTCAGTCTGTCCATGTGTCTGGGGATGATATGCCGTGGAGAACATCAGCTTGGTACCAACTTCTGCCCACAGAGATTTCCAGAAATAGCTGACAAATTTAGCATCTCTGTCTGACACAATGGTACTTGGCACGCCATGCAGTCTAACAACCTCTTTGAAAAACAATCTGGCAACTTGGTGCGCATCGTTTGTTTTGGCACAGGGAATGAAATGTGCCATCTTCGAAAATCGGTCAACAACCACAAAAATGGAGTCCTTGGCTCTGGCCGTGCGAAGTAGTCCTAAGACGAAGTCCATGGATAAGTCAATCCAAGGTCCCTCCGGTACTGGCAACACTTGGTACAGTCCATGTGGCTTTGCTGTCGACTTTGCTTTCAAGCACGTGATGCACTTACTGATGAAATCAGCAACCTGTTTTTCGATCCCTGGCCAGTGGAAGCGTTCAGTCAAAACTCTCATTGTTGCAACCCTACCAAAGTGTCCCATCATATCACTCGAATGGGCTTCAGAAATTAACAGTTCTCTGATGGACCCTCTTGGTATGCACAATCTGTTCCCATAATACAGAAAACCATTCAATTGAGTAAACTCCTTGAAAGCCAATTTCTCAGTTTTCCTGTATATTTCTCCAAAATCTTTATCCTGAGCATATAATTCTTTGATGTGCTCGAAACCTATCAGATGAGTAGTAGCAAATGCAGCGAGATTCAATCTACGCGAGAGGGCATCTGCTACCATATTGTCCTTACCCTTGTTGTAACAGATCACATACGGAAATGATTCGATAAATGAGCTCCAACGGGCATGTCTTGCATTCTTTAATTGCCCCTGTCCTCGGATATGCTTCAGCGTCTCGTGATCTGTATGGATTATGAACTCACGCCCTCGTAGGTAATGTTGCCAAACTCTCATTGCTTGTACCACAACATACAATTCCTTAATCATACGTGGAGTAGTTCAGTCGAGCTCCTCCAAACTTCTCGCTGTGATAGGCAATTGGTTGGCCATCTTTAAGCAATACTGCGCCTATGCCGGTTCCTGAGGCATCACATTCGATCTCGAATGGAAGGTCAAAATTCGGCAACGCCAACACGGGTGCATGCGTGAGCTTATCCTTCAGTTCTTCAAATGACTTCTGGTCCTTAGGTCCCCATTTGAATTGTAATCCCTTCTTCAGCAGAGAGGTCATTGGTGCAGCGATCACACTGAATTGTGGCACAAATCTTCGGAAGAATCCGCACATGCCTAGAAATCTTCTGACTTCACTGACGTTGGTCGGTGGAGTTCATTCAGAAATTGCTTTAATTTTGGAATCATCCACTTTCAGTCCATGCCTCCCAACGACAAATCCCAGAAATGTGACTTCAGGCACGTGGAAGGTGCACTTTTCGAAGTTTCCATAGAGCTCTGCTTTCCTCAGCTTGATGATCACCTGCACAACATGTTTGACATGATCAGCTTCGTTGTGGCTATAGATTAAAATATCGTCAAAATACACAACGACAAATTTTCTCATAAATTCTCTTAGAGTCTCGTTCATTAATCTCATAAATGTGGATGGAGCATTTGTGAGACCGAAAGGCATCACAAGCCACTCATACAACCCAAACTTAGTTTTAAAAGTTGTTTTCCATTCGTCTGCTGGCTGCATGCGTATCTGGTGATATCCGCTCTTCAGATCTATCTTGGTGAATATGCTTGCTCCACTCAGCTCATCGAGCATGTCATCTAATCGTGGGATCGGATGGCGGTATTTGATGGTTATGGCGTTGACAGCTCTGCAATCGACACACATCCTCCACGTTCCGTTTTTTCTTCGGTACCAGTAGTACAGGCACTGCACACGGAGACAGACTCTCCCGAACCCATCCTTTGTCCAATAGTTCTTGAACTTGCTTCTGGACCTCTTTGGTTTCATCCGGGTTCATTCGGTAGGCAGGCCGATTCGGAATTGATGCTCCTGGTACGAAGTCGATCTTATGCTCCACACCTCTCAACGGCGGTAATCCTGCTGGCAGTTCCTCGGGAAAAACATCCATGTTATCTTCCAACATCCTGCGAAAGTTATTAGGCACATTAAGTGTAGCAGGAGAGTTCTTAGAACTTTCCTCTATAGGCTTAACGAATGCTAGAAAACAGTGACCTGTTGAAGGCGCATCCTCAATGGCTGCTTCCAGCTCTTGCTTCGTGAATAACAAGCATCGTTCAGAGCCTGCAAGTAATAAGGGAGATTGATTAGAATTATCAGAATTAATTACAATCCCTTTACCTTTTTGCTTTCTTTTGAACTCCTCTTCCTCCTTCCGAATGTTTTCCATCAAATTGTGATGATCAATCTTGACAGTCTTCGGGGGTAGTGACTTCATCAATATTCGGCTCTGTCCGTCTCGGAATGAGAGATCATTTTCTGTGCCGCGGTATATGGCCCTCTTATCATACATCCATGGTCGGCCTAGTAAAATGTGACATGTCGTCATGGGAACTACATCACAGAGAATTTCTTCTGAATAGGGTCCAATGGTGACCCGTACCCTTGCCTGCTTGGCTACTTTTGTAGTTCCACTCTCGCTCATCCAGTGGAGTTGATATGGCTTGGCATGATCTTGCATAGGTATTTCTAACCTGCGCACAGTATAGATACTCACAGCATTAACACAGCTACCATTATCTACAATTAATGAGGCAACATTGCCTTTAAGTTTACAATGGTAGTGGAAAAGATTCTCTCTTTGTTCAGGAGAACTGTTGCTGGTGGACTCTTCTCCCTTTTCTGCATTTAAGGCTCTCATCACAATGAAATTGGTCACATACTCCTCATCATTTCCTTCCAAGACTACTCGGCTCAGATCGCCTTCGTCTGGATATTGATCATCATTATCGACATTTGGCTCTTCATGCTCAGCTTCTTCATCCTCATCTTCAGAATCAACTTCTCTCCAAATTCCTGATTCGATCATGACCATTCGCCGTTCTCTCTTCGGGCAATCTCGGGAATAATGACCCTTTTGTCCACATTGGAAAGAGGTGACGTCCTTGATGTCCTTCCTGGGCTTATCTCGATCGTCCTTCCTGTATCTGTTGGGATCCTTGAAGTCTTTACCCATTTCGAAAGCTTTGGGCTTGTTGGGCCTATCTTTCTTTTGGGCATTGGGCTTCCCATATTTATCTGTCGGCTTAGAAGGCTGGTCGTTGGATCTGGTTGTCCAATATTTGGTACTGTTGGAGATGATAGTCGATTTGACGGGTCTGTCCCTCAGTTGACGGTCACTCTCAACTGCAAGCTGAACCAGATGTTCGAGCCCAGTATATTCTCTCAATTTAATCTCTGCAAGAACTTCTCTTCTTAATCCTCTCTTGAATCTCGCCATCAGTAGCGGTTCATCCTCATTCATCTGTGCTCTCATCATGAGGCATTCCAGTTCTTTGTAGTACTCATCGGCAGTCCTGTTGCCCTGCACACAGAAATTTGCCTTCAGATATAGCTCATCAAAATAACTACTTGGAACAAACCTCTTTTCCATAGCATGTATCAATTGAGCCCAGGTGGCAATGGCTGGCAGCCCCAATCTTTGAGTGTCACGCTGCAACTTTTGCCACCATTGTAGCGCATAATCTTTAAATTCACATACGGCAAGTTGGATCTTCGTGAATTCATTATATTGTTGACAGTCATAGATTAACTCAATGGACTGTCTCCAATCAATAAATTCTTCCGGATCACTTGTTCCTTTGAACGCCGGTATGGTGAATTTAATGCCTCGTAGATCAGCTTCCATTATGTTCTGCTCGACAGGCATTTGTCCTCCATGCTCATAATTGTCCTCAGGTAGATCCTCGAGCACTGGGTCTAAATTCAACCTTTGTCGCGGTGGTTGATGCCCTGGCGGTCTAGGATTGGCTGCGGCTGGCGCTGGTTGTGGAGGTGGAGGCACTTGGAACTGAACATTTGTTGGCACTGGAGGTCGAGGTGGAGTCGGGGCTGGAGCCCGATTGCCTCGGGGACCTTGCCGTCTGTCATAAGTTCCAAAATGTAACCCTTGCTACTCAATAGCAGTCTCAGCTTCCTCCATGTCTGATCGATTCACTCCGCTTGTACTTCCAGGGGTATTGGTATGTGGCGACGGTGTCGGCTGAAAGGCCTCTTCAATCCTTCGATCCACATGTTGCATGACTTGTGTTTGGAGTGCTTCTCTCCATAAGGTATCTCCCCGTTGTACATCAGTGGTCAGAGTATCCAAGCGCTGAGTAAGTTCAGTGACTCGAGTTGCGTTGTCAGCTATATCCTTGCGCATTGGATCGAGATCAGACCTTTTGGCGTTATCAGCAACAACGGCTGTCAGATTCCGCATCATTTCCAACAGTTGTGCCATGTTGGGGTCAGTACTTCCTGCCATAATAAGACTGAAAGGAAAATTAGATATATGTATAAGAAGTTAGAGAAAATAGACAGAGAATTTGTAGAGTGATCTCACAAAATGTGTATCTCTCACTGGGGTCCAATTCTCCACCAGTTGGTGCTGACAAGCTGAAATGTGCTCAAACGTATAGATCAACCAACTATCAGAGGTGAGAAAACAGATACGGACGCACAGTGCAAGAAACAGAATGCACAGTTCGACTCTATCAAATAAATGGTACAGAGTTGTGTGTGAAGTGATCAATCTGAATTAAAAGCAGTTTATGGTGTGAAGTGATCAATCTGAATTAAAAGCAGTTTATGGCGTTAATCAGTTATGCAGCAAATATCCGGACTCCTCGCAATTTAAAAGTGTAAAGTAAAAACCTCACAAAAATAAACGCTCGGAATGAAAATATCTGCCTCACTCACACAACCCCAATAGCAACAGTTACCAATGTTGATAAAACAACTGGTAAGAATTACTGTTGAGGAACTCCACTATCTGTAATTACAGACGGAGCTTCAACTCTGGTGGTTTGTAAAATAAATCAGCGAAACAGTGCAAGCACTTATTCCTCGGAGAATTCCACTGTCAAGGGCGAATACTGATGGAACTTCAACCCGATAGATTGTTCGTGATTTACTTTAGTGAAACCGCACAGTAAAATAATAACAGTCCAATAATTACTGTCCAAATGTTTACAGTCCGAATTACAAATATTGCAATACAATGAATATCTCGGAAACACTGTAACGGACACGTGGCAGCCTCTGATTGGACGCTGAAATTCTTGAAAATTTTTGGCACAGGTACGACGCTGGACGAGTGTTCGTCGGAATCCTTTTTGGCGTCGTACTAGCTTGCGTAGCGCCGTAGGCTGAATTCTGGCCCTGGAACTGATTACGACTGAATGCAGGTGGTACGACGCTAGACGTGGGTAGCGTCGTCGTGCTGCTTAGCGTCGTCCTTCAGACTTGGACTTATGATCTTGTTTCGACTCTTCGTCGGGATGATGTTGGGGTACGACGCTATCGTGGATAGCGCCGTAGTTGTATAACGTCGTAGACGCCTGAGAAGTGTTGCCTTAGTCTATGCGACTGAAGGTGGTGTAGCGTCGTAACGCGTATAGCGTCGTAGGACACTATAGCGTCGTAGTACTGGAAGACTTGCTCCCCAATTAACTCCTGGACACTTGGCACACTCTGAGCACACTAACACTAAAACCCACTAAACCCTAGCCCCAACAAGATCAAAATAAACACTCCCCAAGAACACGTATGAACTTCAACCAACATTCAAAACCCAAAATCACTCTCGGATTGCACTCTAAAATGGATTAATGCCACATATAATACCGATTAATGCTCTAAAACCACTATCAAATCCAAATGAAACCACAAAAACACACGAAAAAGTTGCAAAAATGAAATTCTAACCAATAAGTGTTCTCGGCCAAAACTCCAAAAATCGCAAATGGGTTCGGATGATGATGAAATTGATACCAATGGGCTCGGATTGGTCTGGGTAACACGATTCCAACCTCAGATTTCAAAAACAAACACGGTAAGACTCCCAAAATCGATGGAACAGTAACCGAAATAAAGGGAAAAATGAAGAACACACTATTTTTGGTGAAAAATGACCAAGAACTTCAAAAATTCATAAGAATTGAATCCCTTGGCCAAATTCAAAGACTTTATATCAATCTCTATGTAATCGACCTACTAAATCTGAATATAAACTCAGAAATCAGAGATTATGGCCTGAGCAAAACGGACCTGGTTGGACAGAATACAAGAAACCAATATTTTGGATTTTTGATTTTAAGAGAAGAAGAAGAAAACAATCAACCCAACAATGGCTCTGATACCAGAAAAGATGCCATGGATCGATTGTTGGATATGATTGGGAAACAAGAACAAAACAAAAAGGAAAATGATACCGAAGGCTACCGGTTTCGAGACACCGAATCGGACTCGACTATGCACGATTGCAACGCCTAATCCCTCTCTCGTTCCCGTTACGACGTCTATACGATCGAGCACACCTCCAAGCTCGAAAGGGATGACCAACATGAGTGGGCAACCATGGTGAACCTTTCAATGCTCTCACAAGAGAAACAAACTCTCAGAGTTGTATATTCATCAAAGGTTGAGTGAAACAATGTCAATGATGACCTATATATAGGTATCCAAATTACAAAGGAATTAACAACTAAAGTTGGAGTTTAAACAAGGAAGCAAAACCCTATCTAAGCACACTGGTACGGCGCTAAGCTGGAACGACGCTGAACTGTCTGGCGTCGTCGGGGAAGAATAGCGTCGTAGTGGTCCTGGTGTTGAAGCTGCAACTCTCCTTGTCGATGTGTAAGGGTACGACGCTACACATGTTTGGCGTCGTCGACGAGGATAGCGTCGTAGGAGTCCTTAGCGTCGTAGACAGCATTCTGGTTGACGACATGGTAGCTTGGTACGACGCTATAGAAGGATAGCGTCGTAGGGCCTTGGATAGCGTCGTACTGGCCTTGGTTAGCGTCGTGTTGGATCAGCAGCTTGAGGCCCATTTTCCCGGCTTTGGCTTTTGACAGTTCTTCTTCAAAGTTTCGGTTCAACAACTCCGCAATTCTGCTCACGAACTTCTTTGTCAGCTGCTTTGACACCGGGCCTTCGAGAAATGTGGGGATCAGTAGTGACCTCGTTCCGGCTCCCATGCCACCCTTATTCTGTGCTATCAACACCTTCATATGTCCTGGCAATACCCTTAATATTTAATGTTTGCATTGGCATGAGCTTCCAAATAGTTTATCCTGTGTTGTAACGCATTTGATATGTGCTGCCCACGCCTTATAAAATGTTCTTTTTCCTTTCTTTCATGATTGATGAACATGCTTTAAATGCTTCTTAATTTTCGATCTAATAATGGTCATATATGTTCTGTAGATTTTTTTTTCCCTATGTGCGTGACAACCATTGGGTGATTTTTGCGGGCGATTCACCCGAGAGGAAAGTGTGGTATTTCAATAGTCACGTCGGAAATCCCGCGACTGTGTGTGAAATTCCACTATGGATTGTAGGCATCTCTAAACACTCTTGAATTTACGGTGTTCAAAGTCCTTTATATCAGCAAATTATTAGGTAAAATAATCACTTCAGTATTAAAAAAAATATCGTTCTATTTTTTGCATCATAGATCATTATCATCCAAAATCAAATTATGCCAAACTTCACTTTTAGCACACAAAAATTCTGATCGTCACATGCTATGCAGATTTTGTGCTCCACACAGTCATTCGCCACTCATTCTCATACAAATACAAACTGAATCCATAGTATACATTTTTTGGTATCATATTCGTGGAGAAGTTAAAACATCCTGATATAGTACCTGACAATATCAATGCAACACGGCAGTATCCGGCTTCGGCTATACAACAATCGGCAGCATCACTTGTTATAAACAAATCAGAGCATGTTTCAATAACCACCTCTACATTGTCATCATTTTCCGCAACACCATATCCCGCTAATGATATTGAATCATCACACCATTGCATAGCATCATCGGCGCCCGCTATCAAGCAATCCCTATCTG